>WOXC01003570.1:0-151997 GCA_011680675.1 Gymnobelideus leadbeateri
AACAAATACTTTATTAACTTCTGTTTTACATCATTCATTTCCGCCAGATTTTGAGTTAAAATCATTTTCCCCCCATTATTCCCCTACCCAACCTCCCAGAATAGCAGTCCCACAAGATATCGCTTCCTCCAATCTGCTCTCTCCCATACCTTCTCCCATACCCCCTTCGACTTTTCCATTAGAGGAAGGTGAATCTTTGTCCCAATGCCTGCACATCTTATCTCCCAATTATAAGCAAAAGAGTATTAATAATAGTATTTATATATTTTTGAAACATTTAATGTTAAGACCTCGAATTTCAGATCCATTTCCTTCCTCCCTTGTCACCCATTCCCTCTGGGGAGATAAGTAATTCAGTATATGTTGTACATGTCTAGCTATGCAAAACATTATCATAGTAGATATATTGTACAATGCTGCTTATAATTCCCTCCCACTCATCCCACCCCCCACCTGATCCATTCCCTACATGATCCTGTCCCTCTTCTATAGTGGGTACTTCCAGCCTCCCCTTCCCCCAAGGATGCCCTCCCACCCATCATCCCTCCTCTCATCCCCCTTCCCCCTATCCTGCTGCAGGTTGAGATATCCCATTTAGTATGTATGTCATTCTCTCCCTGAACCAAATTCAATGAGAATGTGGTTTTGCCTTTTTTGCCTTCCTATTCTCCCCTTCACTTGCAACCACTTCCCCTTGCTTCTTCTACATGAGATAGTTTAACCTACCCTTTCTCTCCCCATCTCCTCTTGCCACTTTCCTCTCTCATCTCATAATTTCATCCCCTGAGTATTCTCCCTTCCCAACAAATTCAACCTATGCCCTCTATCCATATATAACTGTAACCATATACACACACATTCACATATGTATTCATATGACCACACCCCCTTCTTCCATTATTTTTCATAGTGAGAAAGATATCATCAGTCACAGTTATTGCTTTTCCATATAGGAATGTAAATAGTTCAACTTTGATAAGTTCCTTTTGATTTCTTTTTCCTGATTACCTTCTCAGGCATCTCTTCCTTCTTGTGTCTGGGTGTCAAATTTTCTATTCAATCCTGGTTTTTTCCTCAAGAATGCTTGAAAGTCCTCTATTCCACTGAATGACCATATTTTCCCCTGAAACAAAATACTCAGTTTTGCTGGGTAGGTGACCCTTGGGTTCATTCCCAGTTTTTTGCCCTCTGGAATATCATATTCCATGCCCTTCGATCCCTCAGTGTAGAAGCTGCCAGGTCCTGGGCTATTCTGATTGTGTTTCCACAATATTGAAATTGTTTCTTCCTGGCCGCTTGTGGTATTTTCTCCTTGATCTGGGGATTCTGGAACCTGGCTATAATATTTCTGGGAGTTTTCTTTTTGGGATCTTTTTCAGGAGGTGATTGGTGGATTCTTTCAACCTCTATTTTGCCCTCTGGATCTAAAACATCAGGGCAGTTTTCCTTGAGAATTTTTGAAGGGTGATTTCTAGGTTCTTTCTTTGATCATGGCTTTCAGGTAGTCCAATAATTTTTAAATTGTCTCTCCTGGATCTATTTTCCAGGTCAGTGGTTTTTCCTATGAGATATTTCACATTGCCTTCTAATCTTTCATTTGTTTGGATCTGCTTAACAGCATCTTGATTTCTCACAAAGTCACTAGCTTCCATTTGCTCCAGTCTAACTCTGAAGGAATGAATCTCCTCAGTGAACTTTTGAGATTCTTTTTCCATCTGGCAAATTCGACTTTTTAAGGCATTCTTCTCCTCACTGCCCTTTTGGGCCTCCTTTGCCATTTGAGCTAGTCTATTTTTTAAGGTGTTGTTTTCCTCAGTCAGGCTGTTGACCCTCATTTCATACTTTTCCTGCATCCTTCTCATTTCTCTTTCTAATTTTTCCTCCACTTCTCTTATTTGATTTTTAAAGTCCTTCTTAAGGTCCTCTATGGCCTGCAACCCACTCATGTTTTCCCCTGGGGCTTTTGGAGCAGGACTTCTGACCTCACAGTCCTTTTCCCGCTCTATGCCCCCAAAATAGGAGTCTAGGGTTGCATTTTTCTGTTTCCTTTGCCTTGGCATGTTGCCACTTAATTGCTTGACTTTGGGCTTGTTGCCACACTATGGCTTTAAGGCCAGATAGAGGAATTTTCGTCCCGAACGTGTGGGGGGCAACTTCCGTTTCTGGCAAGCTGTAAACCCACCCACAACTTCCACCCTAGATCACAATCCAGATCCAGGGAGGTTAAAGCAAGAGCGATTACCCCCCAAGACTGATCGCTGGATCTCCCCACGATTTGTAGGCTGGGAGCCGGAAATGCCTATGAAAACTACAAAGTGGCGTGTCTCCTCAGCGGCTTCTAGCTCCCAGGGGAGGGAGCTGACGCATTCCCCAAATACGGGTCCCAAAGTCCATAGGACACTAACCTCTTACTTTGTCCTAGGCATGTCTATGTTGATAATTCTGGAGTCAACACAGCTCCTGGTGTTCTGGGGTTCCTCCAGCTGGCTGCTGGCCCTGCCGCCCTGGGGCTAAAAGCTCGGCTCATGCGGCCCTGGGCTCGGCTCGGCTGGGCTCCTGCGCTCTGCGCTGTGCGCGTTGCCAGCTCCCAGACCACTGCGCTGGTCCTTCCTGCAGGGCTGCTGGGCTGTCCTCAGCGGGAGGTTAGCTTCTCTGTGTTGTTCTGTGGGTGCTGGGGCTCCAGAAGTTGTTCAGAGTCCTTTTTTACATAGTTTGTGGGGAATCTGGGAGCAGAGAGGCTTGGAGGAGCTGTTTCTACTCCGCCATCTTGGCTCTGCCCCCAGCCCTATCTATTTTCAATGACGTGCTTTTCTAAGTGTATATCGTAAGCACAGGTGTTCCTTCCATCTCTCTCTATATCCTACAGTCAACTTAAATTACTTTTGGTCTTTTTAGTTAGAAATGAGCTCTCTGGTTCACATGAAAACACATAATTCCTTTGTAGCAGATGATGGAGGTAATGATGAGAGAAACATTTTTTTTACACAATCTCTTTTACATGAATATTATTTTTAGAGTAAATTAAGTAAAAAAAAATAGAATTAATATCTCTTCATCTTCCAGGAGGAGAAAAAATAAAAACAAAAGCATTGTAACAAATATGCAAAGTTAAGCAAAACAAATTCCCTCACTGACTATGAGCAAAAGTGTGTTTCATTTGGCATATTATGTCTATCACTTTTATTGGTTCTCATTCTTCATCTTAAGTTCTCTGGAATCTTGGTTGATCATTATATTGATCAAAGTTATTCAGTCTTTTCAAAGTTTTTAGTTCGTACAATGTTGTTATCATGTAAATTATTCTCCTGGTTCTGCTTACTTCATTCTTCATTATTGTATATACATCTTCCTAGGATTCTCTGAAACTGTCTTCAAGTTGTATTATTAAGAACACTTTGTAGCTTTCCTTAAATATAGGGTAGGTCACACTCTCAGTTAATCAATTAATAAACATTTATTAACTGTCTACCTTGTTTCAGTAAGTGCTGAATTTTGTTTTGCTTAACTTTGCATATTTGTTACAAGGCTTTTGTTTTTCTTTTTTCCCCTACTGGGAGATGAAGAGATATAAATGCTAAGTGATGAGTGTGCAAAAAAGAGGCAGAAGAGTCTTTGCCCTCAAGGAGCCCACAATTTAATGGGGGAGACAACAAGCAAATACATATGTACAATCTATATGCAGGGTAAGGAGAAAATGAATAAGAGAGATAAATTAACAGGGGTTGGGAAATCTTGTAGAAGATGGGATTTTTGTTGTGACTTCAAGGAAGTCAGGGAAACCAGTACATGGAGATGAGAAGGGAGATCATTTCAAGCATGGGGAATAGCTAGAGAAAATTTATAGAGTCAAGAGATGAAGTGTCTTGTTTGTGAAACAGTAAAGAAGCCCATGTCATTGGATCATGACAGAGAGTAAGGTGTAAGAAGAATGGCAGGTAGGAGGGGACAGGTTATGAAAGACTTTGAATGTCAAACAGAGCATTTTCTATTTGGTTCTGAAAGCTATAGGGAGCTACTGGAGTTTATTGAATAGGATGGTGATATGGTCAGAACTGTGCTTTATGAAAATCACTTTGTGGATGGAGAATAGATTGGAATGGGAGAGACTTGAGGTAAGCAGACCCATAAGCAAAGTCTTACAATAGTCTGGGCATGAATGTCTGCATTAGAATGCTTGGCAGTGTCAGAAATTGAGCATATTTAAGAGATTCTACAAAGATGAAATCAACAAGTCTAGCCAATAGATTGGATATGGGAAGTAATAGATATTGAGGTTTTGCGGATGACCCCTAAGTTGCAAGCCTGAGGGCCTGGGAGGATGGTGTTGCCCTCTACAGTAAATAGGTAAGGTAGGAAGTGGGGAAGATTTAAGGGAAAAGATAATGAATTCAATTTTGAACTTGTTGAATTTAAGATGTCTATTAGACATCCAGTTTGAGGTATCTGAAAGGCATTTGGAGATGAGAGACTGGAGGTCAGCAGAGAGGTTTGAGAAGGATAGGTAAACTTGAGAATATTCAGCACAGATATGGTAATTAAATGCATGGGAACTTCTTGAAATTACCAAATGAGGTAGTATAGAGGGAGAAGAGAAGAGGGCCTGTAAGCACAAGCAAAGTGATATTTTTGCTGTTTTCTTTTTCAGGCTGTTCAGTTTCCCAGGGTCAGGCTAAATTGTGAACATCTGAAGGATTGATCCTCTTTGAACCCCAATAATTCGCAGCTATGCTGAGTCATGTAGGATACTTGCCTACTGACTCTGAGCTAATTAGGGGTGTCTTTGTTATATATTCTGGGAGAGTGGCATTTTGCTTTGGGGGTTCACTCATGAGTTGGATCTTTTGATTTCCTGGTCAAGAATTTGAGCAGCAGTATGTTCAGAACCCCCCAACTGCTTAGATGTCTATGTTCCCTTGGTCCAGTGTATGAAGAATATTTAGCAATATTGGTATATTTAGATGGTTGAAGCCCTGTCTGCTTGTCTTTGTGCTAATTTCTCTGCTTGTATTTTCTCCACATTCAGGGTGCTGACCTTTCCCCTGAACCAGAGAATGTAATTAAAAGAAGGTTGTTGACCCCTGTAAGTTTGCTTTCTTTTAGTAAAGCAGATCAAAGAACCTGTGCTAGCAGGACATCCTGGGTGTACCAGGGTGCTTGCTGTTACAGGTGCAGGACAGGATAGAACCCTGTGGTCCACCTATGGATAGAAGACATAATCTGATTGAAGATTCAGTAAAGGAGACAAAAATGAATCAATTAGATAGACAGGAAGAGAACCAGGTTAATGGTGCTCCAAAAACCTAAAAAGAAGAGTGTATCAAGGAAAAGAGCATTATCAAGTGTCAGAAGCTGTGGAATGCTCAAGAAGGGTGAAGATTGGGAAAAGGTCATTGGATCTGGCAATTAAGATATCATTGGTAACTTTGGAGAGAGCAGTTTCAGTAGTAGGATGATGTTGGAAGTCAGATTGTAAGGGGTCAAAAAGACAATGAGAAGAAAAGGGGAGGCACATAATTTTTTGTTGATATTTTAAATGCAGACCTTTATTGATTTTCTTGCATTATTTATATCAATTAACATTCATTTCAGTAAATATTAATCTAGAGTATTAATGTTTTGGATGCAGATATAGTCAAGAATGACAAATTTTAAAAATCACTTCTAATTGGGTGCTATCTCCCACCAAGACACTTCAGTCATGGTTTACTGAAGGATGCAAATAGTGTAAGTTTTCTTTTTTTGTAATGCTTTATTAACTTCTAATTTACATCATTCAAGATTTTGAGTTACAAATTTTCTCCCCATTTTTCTCCCTACCCACCACCACAAAATAGCGATCCCACTGGATATCCCCTCCTCCAATCTGCTCTCTCCCATATCTTCTCCCATACCCCCTCTGACTTTCCAGTAGGGCATGGTGGATCTCTATGCCCCAGTCCCTATATATTTTATTTCCCAGTTATGTAAAATAATATTAATAATAGTATATACATGTACTATCATTAATATTATATACACACACACACACACACACACACACACACATATTTAAACATTTGATTTTAAAGCTGTGAATTCCAGATTCATTCCCTTTTTCCCTTGTCACCCTGTGACAGGAAGACACCTCCCTGTCACATGGAAGATAAACAATTCAATATAGGTTGTACATGTGTATCTATTCAAAACATTTCCATAGTGGATATATTGTAAAAGACTGACTATATTTCCCTCCCTCCTATCCCACCTCCCACTTGTTCTATTCTCTACTTTGATCCTGTCCCTTTTCAAAAGTGGTTGCTTCCAACTTTCCTTCACCCCCAATCCTGCCCTCCCTTCCATCATCCTCCCTTTCATCCCCTTCCCCCCTACTCTCCTGTAGGGTGAGATACTCTATTCAGTGTACATGTCATTCCCTCCCTAAGCCAAATTCAATGAGAATAAGGTTGACCCATTCCCTTTTGCCTCTTTGTTCTTCCCCTCCATTGTGGCCATTTCCCCTTGCCTCTTCTATATGAGATAGTTTACCTAATTCTGTCTCTCCTCATCTCTTCTCATTATATTCCTCTCTCATCTCTTAATTTCACCTTTTAAGTATCATCCCTTCTTATTAAATTGGTCGTGTGCCCTCTATCTATTTATACCTGTAAGCATATATACACACATTCACATATGTATTCATACACCCATATACCCTCCTATATAGACATATATATGTATACACACACATATACACACATTTCTATTCCCTGCAACTATTCTCATACTAAGAAAGTTTCATAAGTTACAATTATCATTTTTTCCATGTAGGGATATAAATAGTTCAACTTTGGTAAGTTTCTTATGATTTCTTTTCCCTGTTTACCTTCTCATGCTTCTCTTGCTTCTTGTATCTGAATGTCAAATTTTCTATTCAACTCTAGTTTTTTCCTCAAGAATGCTTGAAAGTCCTCTATTCCACTGAATTACCATATTTCCCCCTAAAATATGATATCAGTTTTGCTGGGTAGGTGATTCTTGGTTTTAATCCCAGTTCTTTTGACCTCTGGAATATCATATTCCCAGCCCTTCAATCCTTCAGTGTAGAAGCTGCCAGATCCTGTGTTATCCTGATTGTGTTTCCACATTATTCAAATTGTTTCTTCTTGGCTGCTTGTAATATTCTCTCCTTGATCTGGGGATTCTGGAACCTGGCTATAATATTCCTAGGAGTTTTCTTTTTGGGGTCTTTTTCAGGAGGTGATTAGTGGATTCTTTCAACCTCTATTTTGCTCTCTGGTTCTGAAACATCAGGGCAATTTTCCTTGAGAATTTCTTGAAGGATGATTTCTAGGTTCTTATTTTGATTATGGCCTTCAGGTAGTCCAATCATTTTTGAATTATCTCTCCTGGATCTATTTTCCAGGTCAGTGGTTTTCCCAATGAGATATTTCACATTACCTTCTATTCTTTCATTTGTTTGGATCTGTTTAATAGTATCTTGATTTCTCATAAAGTCACTACCTTCCATTTGCTCCAATCTAATTCTGAGGGAATGATTCTCTTCAGTCAACTTTTGAGATTATTTTTCCATCTGGCAAATTCAGCTTTTTGAGGCATTCTTCTCCTCATTGGCTTTTTGAGCCTCTTTTGCCATTTGAGTTAGTCTATTTTTTTTTTTTGCTTTTTTTTTGGAGGGCAATTGGGGTTAAGTAACTTGCCCAAGGTCACACGGCTAGGTGTGTGTGTGTGTGTGTGTGTGTGTGTGTGTGTGTGTGTGTGTGCATTAAGTGTCTGAGGCCGGATCTGAACTCAGGTCCTTCTGACTCCAGGGCCAACGCTCTACTCACTGCACCACCTAGCTGCCCCATAGTTAGTCTATTTTTAAGGTGTTATTTTCTTCAGTCAGGTTGTTGACTCTCATTTCATAATTTTCTTGCATTGTTCTGATTTCTCTTCCCAGTATTTCCTCCACTTCTCTTATTTGGTTTTCAAAATCCTTCTTAAGGTCCTCTATGGCTTGTAACCAGCTCCTATTTTTCTTGGAAGCTTTTCGTGCAGGAGTTCTGACTTTGTTGTCTTCCTCCTGTTCCTTTGATCCTTTTTGTCCCCAAAATAGGGGTGTAAAGTTGGATTGTTCTGTTTGCTTTGTTTCCTTTTCCTGCTCATATTGCCAGTCAATTACTTGACTTTTGGGCTTTTTGCCACAGTAGGACTCTGCCACCAGACAGGGGAGATTTGTCACAAATGCTGGGGTTTTCTCAGCTGCTGTAGGTATTAGTTGGGTGCTCTCTCTGAAGCCTCCACATGCTCTGGCAAGCTGGTCACACACCCCAGGACCTCCACCCTAGACTGCAATCCAGATCCAACCATGTTAAAGCAAGAGTTATTACCCCTCAGACTGGCTGCTTGGTCCCCCTACAATCTGCAGTCCAGGAGCTCATGCTGCAGCTGCATGGCCAGCTGCCATGCCTCAGCTGCTTCTTGCCCCAGGGTCAAATGCTACTCCCAAACTACTGGATCCCAAAGTCTACACTACACTGACCTCTCACTTTGTCCTTAGCATCTATGGGTTGATAATTCTAGAAACTGCCATAGCTGCTGGTAATCTGGAGTCCCTCAAGCCAGTGGTTGGTCAGCCCCACCCTAGGGCTAAAACCTCTGGCTCGAGTGGGGCTGTGGTTGGCTCCCAGAGCTAGCCACTTCCTGCTGGCCTGCAAGGGTGTCCTCAGCAGGAGGTTAGCTTCTCTGTGTCATTTTGTGGGTTCTGTAGCCCCAAAGTTTCTTCAGAGTCACCTTTTACATGAATTGGAGGAGGTGGGACCTGGAGCTCCTTGGAAGTCCTGTTTCTAACTCTGCCTTCTTGACTCTGCCCTGGGGAGGCACCTATTATACACAGTATTTTCATGAATTTTAGCCACAAGGAGCAGAAGAGATATAGCATGATAGCAGCAATGGAATGATCAAGTAAGGGTTTTTTTGAGGATTAAGGAGATCTAGGCATATTTATAGGCAGTGGGGAAGAAACCAGAAGTCAGTGAACAACTAAAAAGTGAGGGAGTAGAGATAGCTATGTGGCACAGTGAATAGAGCACTAGCCCTGGAGTCAAGAGGACCTGAGTTCAAATGTGACCTCAGATACTTAACACTTACTAGCTGTTTGACCTTGGGCAAGTCAACCCTATTTGCCCTGAATTCTCCCCTCCAAAAAGACAAAAAAGTGAGGGAGTGAGGATTACAGAGGGAACAATCTGTTGAAGAACATGGGATAGAATTCTATCACTTGAGCAGGTAGAAGGATTAGGCTTGGTAAGGAATAAGACCACTTCAATATACTTTGCAGCAGTAGCTGGGTTTTAGAAGGAGCCTAGGGTCACAAATCTAGAGCTGGAAGGGATCCTCAGAGATGATCTAGTCCAGCATTCTCATCTTAAAAACAAAGAAACTGAGCCCCAGGGAAATTGCCACACAAGTAATAAGTGTCCTAGGCAGAATTTCAACTCAGATCCTTGCACTCTGAAATCAGTGTTCATTCTATTATCCTATGTTGCCATCCTATATTATAATGGGAAAATCTCTCTTCCTTGGAGATATCTGTGAGTGACCCTGTTTTATCTGCCATCATGTGCCAACAGTTCACTAGAGTTATGTATACTTTTAACCTTTCATATACATTCAAGGACCAGCAGCAGGGCTTCAGGAGCTGCCAAGAAGCCAAAAGAAACTCAGTGGCTGAAGAGCATTTGATTTTTATCTTTTTATAAATGTTTTCTTGATGTCTTTTGCCTTCACCTCCCTATCGTTTCTGGATTTGCATTCCCTTGCCTATTGCCTGTTTGAACTGCTGCTTCTAACAAAGCAATTCAGTTAAGCAAAGGCACTTGATATAGTGACCTGATTTCATAATGTATTCAGTGTTCAGCCTTTGGAGTTCCTGCTTCTCTTTATGGGCGAGAGGGAGTGTTTCATTATCTGTTCTTTAAGACCACATTTGGTTTTCCAGTTATTCAGTTTGGTTTCCTTACAGTGATTTTAACATTTACGTTATTGTAGTTATTATGTATTCTTCTTATTCCCTTCTTTTCATTATATAGTTAGTCCTTACTGATCTCTCCTTTTCTCTGGATTCCTTATAATTTCCATTTCTTATTACACAATAATATGTCATTCATGTACTAGAGTTTGTTCAATCATTCCCTAATCATTGGGTGTCCACTTTGTTTCAAGTTCTTTGCTACCTCTGGAAGCACTCCTATGAATATTTTGGTATATGTTGTGCCTTTCTTTCTGCATTTTTGTTTGTTTACTTCCTAGAGAATGTATACCAAGCAGTGGGATTACTGGTTCAAAAGGTTTTTAATAGGTTAGCCAATATTCTGGAAAAATTCCCAATTATTTTCCAGAATTTTTAGGCCCATTTACAACTCCACCAATAGTATGCTTGTGTTCATATGGGACCTCCAATATTGATTTATTTTTTTGGTCATCTTTGTCCATGTTTAGAGTGTGAAATGAAACTTAGAGTTTCTTCAATGTGTTCTTTTATTATTAGTTATTTGAAGCATGTTTTCATGTGGTCATTAATAGTTTGAAATCCTATTAAAATTGTATTTATCTTTTGGCTACCCAAAGTGTATTGGAAAGATGTACTTAAAAATAAGTTTTAATGAAACATAATGTTTCTATGAAGTGTGTGTGTGTATGTGTATGTGTGAGTGTGTGAAGGTAGGGACCAAAGAACCAGCAAAGAAGCTGGAGAAAAAAACAAACACCTAAGTCCTTTCAATGGCTGTTCAATTTTTTAGGCCCACACATGAAAGGAAGATGAAAAGTTTGCCTTATTTTTCATTTCAATTTGTGCTGTCTATTGGGAAAACTATAATCCACAGAGCCAGGAGACATCACAAGGCTGTTCTAATAATTTTTCTGGGCTAGATCAGAGACAGAGATGATGGGAATCTGGGGAGGGGTGGGACAGTGGGGAAGAGCCCAGCCCCAGTCACATCAATTACATACTGATTGTTGTTTGATTTCTAGGAAAAGCAGGTTTGAGCTGTCTTCTAAACCACTTGAGTCTTTCCCCAGAGCTGAATCCCCAGAGTGGCAGGATAAAATGGGCTGCCAATGGAAAGCTTTGAGCCGTGAGTCTCCATCTTTTGCAGATTCTCTCTCTTAGACAGGCAGACGCCTAGACCTCCCTGGTGATTTGCTGAGTAGGAGTCATGGTACCTCTTGAAGTTGGTCTCTTTCATCATACCTTGGCAGACCACTTGCATCTCTGCTGCTGATATCTCTGTGCTTCAAGTTATTGAGGAGAGGGAAAGAAATTCTCAAAAGTGTGAAAGAAATATAACAGAGATAACATTGTATTAGAGAATTGCACAGCTTGTCCTCAGGGGCAGTGTGCAGGCTCAGTAGAAGTATCACTGATAATTTTTGCATCTGGGGCAAATACCAGTTATTGTGCCCAAAGTGCAGCAGCACCCTTTCACTTAAACATGGAATGGTATGGCAGAGACAAGGATCCCTGAACACTGGCTGTTGGGGAAGCCATTGTGCAGTGGGGTGGATCTTTGGGGGCAGAATGAGAAAAGAGTTTATCCTAGCCCATCATATGGTAACTTCCTTTTGAGACTAATTCATGCTCACCAGGTGATAAATTCCGATGCTTCTCTGCTGAAGTACTTCTTGACAGGAAAGGTATCATTGTATAGGACACAGCATCGGGAACTTGGAATTAGGAACACCTGGATTTGAATCCAACCTCAAACACTACCTATAGAATATGAGGCAAATCTAATAAGAATTATTTTTTTATCTAGCACCTACTATGGGTCTGGTTCTTTGCTAAGGGCTTTATAATTTTTATCTCATTCGATCCTCAAAACTCAGGGAGGCAGATGAGGAAACTGAGGCTCTGTTTGGTGAAGTAACTTGAACAGGATCACAAAACTGGATTTGAACCCAGGTCTGCTTGATTACAGGCTCACAACTATATTCAATGCATCACCTAGTCCCTTAACCTTTTAGGGCCTCAGTTTCTTTATATGTAAAATGGGAGGCTAACCCCTAAAGTCCTTTCCAGCTCTAAATTTATGATTCTACCACAAATACTGTCAGTGCCCTTTAAATTCAGACCAGGGGATAAAGCCCCAGTCATTCTGTCTTAATTAAGGCTGCAGAGCACTACAGATGAAATCATTTACAGTCTTACTGCCTGTGCCTTTTATTTTTCCTGAATTTAGATTAATTTGGTGCTGGTGGTGGCAACAGTGTGTTTGTGTGCATTTGCATGTGTGTATGTGCGAATATGTGTGAAGTTGATGGAAATATGTCCTTAGAATCTTGAAGAAGGAGAAAGATTTAAACATATTTTTCTCATGGGTCCAGGGGACAGTGTGGTGGAATGGAAATGCCCTGAACTTAGAATCCTCAGAGGATCAGGGTTCTAAAGTTAGCTTTGTGGGCATATCATTTAATTTATTAGAGCCTCAGTTTCCCCATATGTAAAATGTATGTACAGAGGTTGGACTAGATGATCTCTGAGACCCTTTCTAACTCTGAATCTTCTGATCCAATGGATTCAGGGAGCTCCCTCAGCGATGCGGTGATCTTTCATTCTTTATCCAGACATGGGTTCCCTGGAGTCAGCCTGACAAAAAACATATGGTATATTTTCACCTTCTGACAACACATTCTGCTCCCATTTCAAGCATTCTCTCTATTGGATAGAGCTGTCACCTTTAATATGATTCTTTGAAGTTGACACATTTGCAGACAGTTGAGACACCCAAGGTTGGGTTTTTTGGTTAATAATAATGATGTCACATTGTTGTAGCACTTTTTAAACTTTAGAGCATCCTTTTCCTAACAGCAATACTGGGAGGAAAGCAGAGCTAGTAAGTGTTCTTGAGGGCAGAGATTGCTTTCTTTACAGAAATCTTTGTATCCCCAGTGCTCAGTGTACACAAAGATTTTAATAAATTCTTATTGTCTGATTGGTTTTGTTAACTGAGGCCCACAGAGGTTAAGTGATTCAAACCCATGTCTTTTAAACTCCATATCCATGTTTTTTCCCTGATTCTACATAATGATAAACAATGGGAGAGAAGTTAACCAAGGGGAAATCCATAAATTCCCATATTGGACCAAGTGGGTATCATGAAGCTGGAGCTTTGGGGAAATTTTACATGGAACCAAATAATTTGTTCTAAAGGAAATGGGGGCCCAATTGACGTTTCTTATTTTTCTGGTGGTGGTGGTGGTGCAATGGGTAGGTCTTAGTAGTTTACCCACTTTGTGCTAAGCCCTGTGCTGGCCATGACAATGTAGATATACTCCTTCACTGCTACAATGTACTTGGTCTGTAGCATCCAGATTTTTGAAGACCTCCAAAGAGGTACTGGCTTTTTAAACTACCATAAGTCTCCTTTATGTGACCACCATTATACAATACTGCTAGGAAAGAAGGAAGGATGTTCCAGAAACTTTGCTAAGTGTTTTACAAATATTATCTCATTTGACCCTCACAACATCCCTCAGAGATAGGTGCTATTATTATCCCTACTTTACAGTTGAGGAAGCTGAGGCAGATAGTGGTTCTATGACTTCCCCAGGTTCACACAGCTAGTAACACCCAGGGCTCTGGATAGAAATGCCTTTGGGGGTGTGAGGGCCTCTGCCTCTCTTCCATTGGTGTACCCACTGTTTATCCCCTTTCCCAGATCTAAGATTAATTTCCTAATACTGTGAAGCTCTCAGTTTCAGGGCTTTCCCCCTAATCACCAAGGGCCTGTTTCACTAGCTCTTCAGGGAAGGTTTCCCTTCCCAAATACCTAGGAGCCTGCAGGCTTCAAAGGCTTTTGGCCGTACTAGCAGATGGATGGGTTTTGTTTTTTCATTTGTCATCAAAAGGTTCTTGCTCTCATTACATATTAGGACAAACTTGCATTATTCACAAAAGGCTTGGGTTTTTTATGTTTGTCCCCACTTTTGACTTCCTGGCTCCCCTTCAACTAAGGAGGAGATGCCACCTTGAATCCCAGCCCTCCCCAAAATTTTTGGGTTACAAATTCATTTGGGATCATGTGACTATGTCTATTTGAATTTGGGAAGTTATACTAGACATCTGTTGGTTCTTCTTAACACTAGATACCTACTCCAACTGGTTCCTCTTAACAGCTGAATCTTCATGACTTACCTCATTGAGATTGAGATTGATAAGAACACTGGCTAATTGTTTTCACCAAAAACAACCCCCAAACCCTTCAGAGGTAGATATTACTATTATCCCTATTTAACAGTTGAGGAAACTTAGGCAGATAGCAGTCATGTGACTTCCCCAGCAGCACACACCTAGTAAATGACTGAGGTCATATTCAAACTCAGATCTTCCTGACTTTAAGCCTAGTATTCTATCCAATGGGCTACTTAGCTGTCTGCTTTACTCAGTGGTATAGCAATTGATGCTTTCAGAGTGCTTTCCCATTTATCATCATATATGATCTCCATATCAATCCTATGAGGAAGATAAAGTTGGTATTATAATTTCTTTCTGACAGCTAAGGAAAGAAAAAACCCAGAGGTCAGATGCCTTGTCTATGGTTACATGCATGTACAGCTCAGATCAATTCTAGTTGATTGTTAAATTTTTGTTAGTATTTACACCTCAGAAATCAGCAAATGTTACAAATCAGGGCTTAATTTATTGTTTTGTTGATTTCTAGACAAGAGAGTAGTGGAGAAAATATTAATAATGTAGATTAAAATGACTAGTTTGTAGTAATAATAATTATTATACTATGTTATGGAAATGCTTATTCCATATATTAAAAATATAATAAATACATTTTTTTAAAAAAGGAATTCTTAGTTCAACTCAAGTACTACTTCCAAAAAGAAGCCTCTCCTGATTCTTCCAATTGGTAGTAAGTACTCTGTCCTACCCAAAATGAATTTGTATTTGTTTTGTATGTGTTTTGTGATTACTTATCTAAATACTTGTCTTCTCTGATGAATGTGAACTCCTTGAGGGTAGGAACAGTTTTATTTTTGTCTTTGTGTTCTAAGCATTTAACGTGATTCCTAGCCCATGGAAACCAGTTAATAAAAGCCTGGTGAATTGAACTGAAAAAAAAATTAATAGTGTGTCAAACATACTCTTTTCCTTCTTCTTCGTTAGTTGTTAAACATTCACCAGCATACCCCTGGTTACATGGCAAATATGTGACAATCTTAATGGGACCTAAACTATTTTGATTACTGGGTCAGGGATATTTCTAATGTACTGTGCTCAGATCCCATTCAGTGCCTTGGAACAATTCAGCAATTCAAAGCTAGGAGAACCTTGCTGTAGTTAAGGGATGGATGATAGGTTTCCTTTCCTTTGGGAAAGAGAAAATTTGGAGTCTTTCCTATTTCTAAAGGCTATTCAGTTTCTGTTTTGTGTATGGATTTTAGGCTTTAAAGTTAGGTTAAATAGAGGGATCTGTATTTGATCCTAGATGCAATAGGGAATCACCAGAGCTTTTTGAGCAGGCAAATAATTTAGTTAGATTTGTGCTTCAGAGATGTCATCTTGGCAGCTGTGTGGAGGAGGATGGATCAAAGCCCCGTGCTCCAATAGCCTTCCCACCCTGGAAGATAGCTTGGTCTCTGCAGCCTTCACATGCTGGAAGAACCCCTCCTCTGCAGCTTCTTCCTCTGGTTATTTCCTCCTGGAATCTCCATTTTAAGGAAGGCCCAAGATTTGCCATGTACACTCCATCCTTCCACTATTAGAATATAAACTCCTTGAGGACAGAGACTGTATATTTCTTTGCTTCTGTTTATATTTCCAGTACTTTACTAAGCACAGCACAGCATAGACTAAGCATTTGAGCAATACTTGTTGGCTTGTCTCAACAACCCAGTGTAGCTGCCAGCCCTGTATAAGTAACTGACTTGTAATAGGGGACCACTCAACTAATTGAGCTTGGCATAGAGATGAAAGTAAACTTACAATCTCCTCCCCAATTTAGAATTCTTTATATAAAACCCCTTAAAATATAATTTAATGTTAATTTATTCTTTTATTTTTTTAAATAAATTTTATTGATTTTTTGTTTCTATATATCTGTATTTTTCTATATTTTTCCTCATCCCCCCTCCTAGAGAACCATCCCTTCTTAATTTTTAAAGAAAAAATAAAAAGAGGAAGAAGAGAAAAAATCAGCAAAATGGCCAAATTCATTGAAAAAATATGTCAATAGATTTAATGTTAATGTGGACCTTCTCCGGCATCTACCCATTTTTATAAAGGAATCAGAGGAAGTGTCTTACTCTATAATCTTTTGATGGAATCATCTAAAGGTTTCCTGTGCCTAGGTTTGCCCCATTGACTAGGTGTTAGAAGAACCTCCCTGGGAACTTAAAGTTAAACTAAGGCTGGAGGATTTGTGCTTGTGTTAAGTAATAGGTACTGGTGGTGCAGTTGCTAGAATGCTGATCCTGGAGTCAGGAGGACTCATCTTTATGAGTTACAATCTTGGGCCCTCCAAGTTCAAAGTGGATGTGAATAGTAACCATTTCTATTTTGGTCAGCAACTTTGAGGGTCTTATTTAAGGGACCATTCCTTGATTCACTTCTTTTTTTTGTTTTTGGAGGGCAATTGAGGTTAAGTGACTTGCCCAAGGTCACACGGCTAGGGTTGGTTATGTGTGTGTGTGTGTGTGTGTGTGTGTGTGTGTGTGTGTGTGTGAAGTGTCTGAGGCTGGATCTGAACCCAGGTCCTCCTGACTCCAGGGCTGGTGCTCTATTCACTGCTCCACCTAGCCACCCCACCCCCCTCCCCCCATTCACTTCTTAAAGAGGCCTATTCACTGAATGGGTGTTACCTCCCTCAAAGTGAGAACCTGAAAAGACCTTAGTTAAAAGGGCTAGGGTCACCCATTGCATCCTGGGCCATCTCTAGTCATCCTGATGAATATCTAGCCTCTGGACCCAGATTGCTCTGGAGAAGAAAGTGAGGCTGGTGACCTTGCACAGCTTTTCCTCTCTCAAATCAAAGTCAACTGTAAGTTATGTCAACATTTCCCTGATGTCATGGTCCTCTTCAAGAATGAAGGACAAATATAACAACCTGGCCTCAGACACTTATTGCCTCTGTGACCCTGGTATGTCACTTAACCCTTTTTGCCTCCATTTCCTCATTTGTAAAATTAATTGGAGAAGAAAATTGAAAACCATTCCAATATCTTTGCTGAGAAAACTCTAAATGGGGACACAAAGAGTTGAATATGAGTGAAAAATGACCGAAAAAACAATAACAGCAGCCTATTCAGTGTCCAGGGCTAAAATGACCTACAAGACCATCAGAATTTTCATTCACAATGCAGTCCTCCTAAATTCACTTGTCCCAAGGTAGACAAAAAGCATTTACATAAGCTGCAGACAAAATGATTTGATGCCCATTAATCCACATTACAAAGATGATAGTTTTACCTTCTTAAATGGCTGTTAATTATATTAATGCAGACAGGGCAGGTGAGAAATTGAAAGCCTTTTGACACTGAAGCTAACTCTCCAAAATCAAATGGCTACTCCTATGACAGCTCCATTTTCAGGTCCTCCCCAGAGCATCTTACATGTTTTCTTAAGAGAGATGATGTTATCCCTATGAAGGTAAAGTACATAAGGAGGGCTGCATCTCTTCCTGTCAAAGCAGCAGCTGGGACCGGGGCATTAAGCATAGTGCCTCCCTGGGTATCTTTAAAAACCTTTCAATTTCCTAGATGGAGCAGTGCCAGGAACCAGACCAGGAAAAAATGCAAGATGGTCAAAGAGGATATGTGTTAGGGTGGTACCCAGTATACCTGGGGAGATTGCTGGCTACCTCAGGACAGTCTCAACTACTAACTGCCTAGGTCACCTTGAGCAAGTGAAATAAAGTCCTATCTTTGGAATTTAGTTCACTCACTTAGAAAATGAGGAAGCTAGACTAGGGGATTCCTAAAATCCCTTCCAGTTCTAACCTATTACTTTCTAACACTTTCAGCCTTCCCTTTTTCTTTGGGTGCATCTACGTAGGCAGACAACATGGTGGCATGGGAAGAGTGATTGATGAATCCCAGCTCTACTACTTACTCTGGGACTTTGGATGAATCACTTAATCTCCTTTTGCTTCAATTTCCTCATGTGTAAAATGACCTCTAGAATCCTTTCCACTTCTAAATGTATTATTCTATGATATTTTTTCTCTTCCTCCATTTCAGTCATTCAGCTTGAATGGTGTAGGTCAGTGTTTGTGGCCAAATTTCTTTTACTCAGTATAGGGATCTGGCATTGAGCAAGGGAATTAGAGCCATGTAAAGTTGGAGTAGAATATCTTGGTAGGCGTGAATTCCGTTTCACCAGAGGTCTTCAAACAAAGGCTGTCAGGGATGTTGTAGGAGGGATTTTATTCAGTTATGGGCTGGAATAGATGGCTTCTGAGATTCTATTCAACTTCAAGATTCTGTAATTCTGATTTCCAGCTTTGACACTTATTGGCCAAACAAGTCCCTTTTTTTCTTTGTGCATCAGATTTATCCTCCTCCTCCCATCACTACCACCACCACCCTCACCACCCTCACCACCTCTACCACCACCTCTACCACCACCTCTACCACCACCATTAAATGTTATCTCATTTAATCATATCTTTAAAATGTGGAAAATACTTCACAACTTACCTCACAGGGAGGGTGTGAGGAAGATGCTTTACACGTGTTCTAGAAATGTTTTCTCAAAAATTATGTTGTTCTCTAGGTGCTCAGGGGGTAGTACTGCAATACTGGTCCTTCTTGGCCAATGTTTTTTTTTTATTGCTTTAGAACTTCTTTTCACCTCTACAGCAAAAGTTTTATGTAAGATGTTCCATTCTTCCAGGCATATGTGCTCATAATTGATGTTTAAGTAATGAGATGAAGACTGGAAAAGGACCTGGGGGATTGTGATTACAGTAGGTAGAGGGTCAGAAGAGCAGCTGAGAACCTGGTAGTGGATCCATGGTCATTGCTATGACCATGACCCTGAGTTGGGAGGTTGTCATACAATTACTACTGTCTCTACCTCTAATTATCCATGTAGCCTAGATGAAGAAGCTAATGTTTTATTTTCCCTTTTTAGGGAGACTTTGAGGTCTGCATAGTGGAAAGAACATTGAGATGGGGAGTCAGGAAATCTTGGTTAAAAGCCTAACTTTGTCACTTACTGAGGACCTGAGTAAGTTACTCTCTCTATGATTCAGTGTCCTCAATTCTAAAATGAAAGAATTAGATTGGATAGTTCCCAAGGTCCTTTCCTGCTCTGACATTCTGTCATTCCCTCTTGTGGATAATATAATAATGCAATATCATTTGTGATCCTTTCCATTCATTTGGAATTTTCCTCTTTTAGTGATATCTTAAAAATGATCCCTGAGTGTCTTTGAAAATAATATTGCTTATATTTTAAGGATAATCAACTGTGGAAGACTTAGCTACTCTGATCAAGACAATGATCCCAGATAATTCCAAAGGATCCATGATGAAAATTGTTATCCACCTCCAGAGACAGAACTGATGAACTCAGATTGAAACATATTTTTTAAAAAAAATTATCTTTATTGTTTTAGTTTCTTTTGCAACATGGCTATTGTGGAAATATGTTTTGTATAACCTCACATGTATAATTGAAATCAAATTGCTAGCCTTCTAAAGGAAGAGAGAGGGGGAAGAGCTAATTAGGAAATTAAAATTATAAAAATGTTAACTTTTTTACAGGTAGGGAAATATTTAGTAAAATAATTAAAAAAGGAAAATAATATTGTTATCGGTCACAAGTAACTCAGAGGAAGGACACATCAATGAGAAGAATGAAATGACTTAGTATTTCTTTTTTTTTCTTTTTTTTTGGAGGGCAATTGAGGTTATGTAACTTGCCCAAGGTTACACAACTAGGTTTCTGTTTGTGTTTGCATTAAGTGTCTGAGCCTGGATCCGAACTCAGGTCCTTCTGACTCCAGGGCCGGTGATCTACTCACTGTGCCACCTAGCCACCCCGACTTAGTATTTCTTGAAATTCAATGATTTCCCATTTGATGAAAGCTATTCAAAGAAAGGCATAGAGAGATTTGGCTACATAGATAGGGGGTTCATGAACCACACCCTTATCTAGGCTAGACAAGAGCAGAAGATAATATTATTAATTGCATAATTAAGGGACCTAGATCAGCTCTGGGACATACCCCTAGGATGGGGGTATGTCTGAACATGAAGACAAGGAAGCAGGAAGATGGCTTCAAGGAAAACAAATTATCCCAGTGCTAGTTTTTAAAAAAGAGTTATTGTAACAAGAAGAAGACGGAATGGAGGAGAACATTATTAATTTTAGCTTTGATTGTTAAAGGATCGTGATATCTAAAATTTGTTGGAAATTAACACAAGCCAAAGAGTCAATCTGCATTGGAAAAATGGTGAAAGAATATGAAGAAACTACCTCCTTTAAAACAAATATTTTACTCATTCTTTTTTACTTTCTATCACAGTCATTTCTATTCCTCCTCTAGACTGAACCATCCCTAGTGATAAAGAAAAGCAATTAAGCAAAATAGTTTGACATTATATACTATTCTATCCTAGTAGTCTCCCATCTTTCTGCCATGAAGGAGATGTTTTGCTTTTTCTTCCCAGGGAATTCTTATCTGTTTTTCCATGATCAGAGATCAAATTTTTGAAGGGGATCTTTGAATTTGCATGGTTTTAGTCATTGTGTGAAATAGATGGAACAAATATTTTTCAAAAGAAGGAATGTAAACGATAAGGCTTACAGTCAAGAACACTAGTGTTCTTGAAATATTGTCAATGGTAACTGTTTCTCTTTGGAACAGCAACCCTAAGGGTCTTCCCCTCCCAGCTTTATTTTTTTCTTTTTCTTTTCTAATTAAAATGGACATCCCTTGACTCACTTCTTAAAGAGGTCTATTCATTGAATGGACATTACCTCACACTAAGTGAGTACATGAAAATGCCTTAGCCTAAAAGGGCCAGGGTCCACATTGCATCCTGGGTCATCCCCAGTCATCCTGATGAATATCTGGTCCCTGGATCTAGATAGCTCTGGAGGAGAAAGTGAGGTTGGTGACCTTGCACAGCCCTCCCTCAGTCAAATCAAAGTCAACTGAGAGTCATGTCATCACTTCCCTGATGCCATGATCCTCTTCAAAAACAAAGGACAAACACAACAATGACCCTGAGCAAGTCACTTAACCCTGTTTTCCCCAGTTGCTTCATCTGTAAAATGAACTGGAGAAGGAAATGGCAAACCACTACAGTGTCTTTGCCAAGAAAACCCCAAATGGGGTCATGAAGAGTTGGACATGACTGAAATTACTGAACAACAAAATTTGAAAAATTATTTAAAATCACTTATAATCATGTAGCTGCAGATTAAATTGGCACCATCAATTGGTAATGATTATAAAAATGGGAAAATTTAGTATTAGAATCACTATGAGAACACAGGCATATGCTAGTTTATCATTGATGGAACTGCGAATTGGTGCAATGATTCTAGGAAATAATTGTGATTTATGCAAGAAAAGTTGTTTATATATTTTGACCTTGAAATCCCACTGCTGGGATTATACCTCAACATTAAGCAAAGATCCACAAGTAAAAAATTCATAGCAACATTATATGTGATTATATAAAGCTGGAAACTAGGTACCCACTGATTGATTGAGGATTAGCTGAACAAACTGTGATATATGAATGTAGCAGGGTATTATTGTGCCATAAAGAATGATGAATATAGAGAATTCAATGAAGCATGGGGAGACTTGTTTGAAAGAGTACAGAATGAAGAAAACAGAGTCAGAAAACAATGTACACAATGACTCCAACAATATAAATGAAAACACTGGAAAGCAACAAGACAAGTCAGATGCCAACAATATTGATAGAACACCATCCAAATTAAAACATCTACAAAACTGAAATGTAATATAAGTCCAATTATGCTACTATGTGGTTTAACCAATTCTATTTTGGGGGGATTGTTTGGGGATTGGTGGGGAAGTATCTATTTATCAAACCAAAATACATCACTTTATATAAAAAGACAAAATTGTGTCTGCATCAGTCTATATTTCTTCTGTATGTAATTGATTGAGTCCAGCTCCTCTCTCAATTTCATCTTCTTGAGTGCCATTTCCACTTTTTCACATAGAACATTGGGTACTATGATAGTGGAGTCCAATTGTGGTACTCCTATTACTATTGACCTTAATAACAGATTGCTACAGAAACACTGGCAGATCTGTTCTATACATATATCTTTGCTGTTCTAGTTTCATCTATAAATGCTCTTGGGATGATCTGGTTTGGTCAACTCAAGTCAGTTCTTTATCTGCTACTATCCCTGCCTCTATTTAGCACAGAGTAGTTGCTAAATATTTCTCAAGTATGAATTTAATAATAATAATACTAGCTAGCATTTATATAGCCCTCTAGTAATTATAAAACACTTTACACATGTTATTTCATTTGATGTTCACAACAATGCTGTTAGGTAGATGATATTATTCTCCTATTTTACAGAAGTGAGGTATAGAGAAGTTAAGTGACTTGTCTAGGTTCAATCAGTTAACAGTTGCCTGAACTCAGCTCTTAATTCTTTTTTTTTTTTTTTTTGGCCTTTTTTTTTTGGAGGGCAATTGGGGTTAAGTGACTTGCCCAAGGTCACACAGCTAGTTGTGTGTGTGTGTGTGTGTGTGTGTGTGTGTGTGTGTGTGTGTGTGTGTGTATGATGTTAAGTATCTGAGGTCAGATCTGAACTCAGGTCCTTCTGACCCTGGAGCGGGCACTCTACTCACTTCACCACCTAGCCACCCCCATAGTCTTCTTCATTCTTAGTCCATCACTCTACCCATTGAGTCACATAATGTGATAACATGTAAATGATTGACTAAAATATTAATGACCCATGAAGGCTTATTGTCCTATCCCATTTATGGTTTTACCTCCCCCCATTTGTATTTCTTTTATAAAACCTTTTTAATGTTCCATTCAAAAATATTTTTAAAAGCTATGTTCTTATGAGCTTAGATTTTGTAACTTCAAGGTCTTAAAGCACATGCATCTGATGCAGATTATAAAGGCAGCAGTTGCTAAGGGACCATATAATGTAAATCAATCCATGCACCCAAGTTCTGGTTTTAGATGGTCAGGTGAAGAGAGACAGTTCAGTGTAGAAGGAAAGTTATAACAGGGATTCACACTGTTCTTGTAAAGATACACGACAGGTTTGTGATCCCTATTTTGGCAACCATGTAGATAAGGAAGACGATTTCTTGGGCTAAGAGACAGGAAGAGTTAGGAAGGGAGAGTGCTGAGCAGTGCTGACAGTGTGAGAAAGTCTGTCAGCTACAATAAAATGGATTTCTTGCTAGCGAAGTTAAAACCAATAAAAGAAGGAAGGATACAGGGATTTTGACACCCGTGAAACTGCTAGAATCCCAGAGTCATGTTTACAAAGTACTTTGAATTTTAAAGGTAAACATTTCAGAGTGAGATGAGGGGAGAATATTTATTTGAGTCTGGGGAAAAGACACCTGGGATTCAATTAAGCAGGGATAGAAAAGTGCATTCCACATAATAGGTGTTCAATGCACTTTTGTTAAATGAATTAAAGGGTTAAGGGTTAGTGAGACAAGTACATAAGGATACTCAAGTGTTTGTATTTACTCTAATTAGTGTAGTATCTTTTTTTTTTTTTGCTTTTTGGAGGGCAATTGGGGTTAAGTGACTTGCCCAAAGTCACACAACTAGTAAGTGTATCAGTGTCTGAGACCGGATTTGAACTCAGGTCCTCCTGACTCCAGGGCTGGTGCGCTGTTCACTGTGCCACCTAACTGCCCAAGTGTAGTATCTTATAAATGATTGTGATAAGTGATATGAATTAATGGTCATGCCTACTTTAATTAAAGTTCTATTCATTTTTTAAAGGCATAACTGAATGGAAAGCCATACTGCTTTTTCCTCAAGACACTGGAGGAAAGTTTAAAACAAAAACTATAAACAAAGCACTAGTAGATGGTATATTATAATTTTAGGCCAAGTACCTGGGAAGAAATAAGCAGGTTTTTGAAGTTTGGCTTTAAAATTCTGAACTTATACGGTGACACTTTCTCTGAGTATTTTGAGTTTAATGTAGGATAATTCCTTAACCCAAAGAAATAAATATATCTCTACTGTTGTGAATTTCATGTATTATCATAGACTGCAAGGGGAGCTATTTGGGGGCCATGGAGTCTGTTTTTGCACTCTTTAAATTATTCAAGACTGCTCCATGAATTGAGGGGTGTTTTCTGTAAGGGATGGAGTAATGTTCTATTTAACAGACTTCAAATCACTCTGTTTTCATATAAGGTCAGCCAGGGACAAAATTATAATTCTAAGGTGAACAGGATTCCCCAGGTTTCCAGGTGCCATGCTAAATAATGCCATGATAAATAACTGAATCTTAGATTTTTAAGGCCATCTAACCCAGTTTCCTTACTGTTGCATCAATCTCTTTTTTATAACATTTGTGACAAGTGGTTCCCTCACCTTTGAAAAATATTCTACCACTTTCCTTTATGAGTGTTAAAAAATACATATTTTCTGGCAGGAATGCCTTGTCCTATGACCTCTATTCAACAAAAAGTTAGGGTATATCTTTGAGAGCTTTTCTCTAGTCAATTTCCTCTCCAATTCATCCTCAGCATAATTACCAAAGTGATTTTACACATGTGAAGGTCTGATGGTGACACTCTTCTACTCAGTAAATCTAATGGCTCACTATTGCTTCTGGGATCAACTATAAAAGCTGCTCTGTTTAGCTTTAGTCTCTCACACCATTACCTCAGCCTACCTCTCCAGGTGTATTATATATTACTGACCTTCCTGCACTCTATAGTCTAATGAAAGGATTTTTTCTTCTATTCCTCACATATCACTTCATCTTCCATCTACTTTCTTGTCATTGGCTATCCCCCATGCTTAAAATGCTCTCTCACCTTGACAGATTCTGAATACCACATTTCTTTTTTTTTGGGGGGGGGGGTTAACAAGCTTACTTTAATCAAACAAACACATTACCTAGTTCAGGGGAAAAAGGTCAGCACCCCAAACTTCAGAGTTACAGAACTTACAGATCAAACAGACAGGCTTCCAAACTGTCCAACCATTATATCAATACCAAATCACAGTTACCAGAGAGGGAAGCATCAACATCTGGGTTTTCAAAGCCGGGGTGGGGGGGGGGGTGGGGGGGGGCCTCTCAACAACGGCTTCCCAGAGTCTCATCTGGTCAAATCACACAACACTTCTCAAAGTGAGTCCCAAAGCAAAGCCTCTCCTCAGGGTTTATATAGCCTTCTCCTGGCTCAGAGAATGTAACAACCACTGCCCAATCACAAAGTATCAAGGTGTGGGCTTTCCTGAAAAATAAGCCTCCCACCACAGGCTCCAGGTGCACTTAAGCTAGGGGCAGGGAAGATCTTCAAATTTGCATTTCCATTACATTAGGCCCCAAAATCTTTCATGCCCATAGCATATACAATTTACATTTGAATTAGCACTAAACATCTCTTAGGTCACATTTTCCAGGTACATAAGAAAATCACAATATAATCTCAAAATACAATAGTCCAAGTCTTCCATGCATGGGGCAAATGTTAACTCAGTCACTTATCAGTAAAATCAAAAAATAGTCACTCTTAAGTTAACTCAATCAGTTACATCAGTTTTCAAAGTACAAGTCTTCCACTCAGGGGCAAAGTCTTGATTAACTCGATTAGTCTCTTATCTGTAACAATATCTCAAAGTACAATTAGTCACTTATTCAGTAAAGTCTTACTAAGTATGCTCATAGCATAGACAATTTACATTTCAATTAGCACTAACCATCCCTTAAGTCATATTTTCAAGGTACATCTAAAGTTACCGAAGTGGCCACTGGGTCTTAAACAAAGTACATTGCATTTTCACATCAATTCACAAAATACAAAGCATTATCACATAAAGTTCTCTTGGGAGGAGGGGGGTGTCCTTCCCATAACACTGCTCCAGCCCCTGCTTTCAAGTCCAGAGAGGGGACTGGGCAACAAAACCAAAGTGGGGTCCTTGGGGTCCATGGCACTTCACCCCACCCACCAGTCACAAGTCCATCCTCCCCCTGGGTCCCAAACTGTGGGATGCAGCAAGGAAACACATTCAGTGCCCCTGCTTTGCCACATAGTCCTTATCTTGTCCTGTGGCTGAACTCCAAACTCCTGGGTTCCTTCTCCTCCAGCAGAAGGCAGCAGCTCCTGGCTTCTCCACAGGTCTCCCAAGCAGGCAGCTCACCATTCCTGCTCTCAGCTCAGTGAAGTCAGCATGCAGGCCATTCTTCTCTCCTGCTCCATGGCTCCACAGAATCACAGCTACCACAAAGATCAAACAGACAGGCTTCCAAACTGTCCAACCATTATATCAATACCAAATCACAGTTTCCAGACAGGGAAGCATCAATATCTGGGTTTTCAAAGCCAGGGGGCTCTCAACAACAGCTTCCCAGAGTCTCATCTGGTCAAATCACACAACACTTCTCAAAGTGAGCCCCCTTACCACATTTCTTTAAGCAACATCTACATGACATTTTTTTCCTGACTCCTCCATTATCCACTCAAGGTATTAGTGGTATCCTCCTTAGAAATTCACCTAGTGTTCTATATATATTTTTGCTTTCACCCCTAGTAGGATGCAAGCTATTTGATGGCAGGGGCTATTTTATTTTTTGTTTTTTGACCCTCAATGTTTCATGAAATGGCTGGTACTCAGATGCTTAATAAATGCGTGTTGATTGATTGAAGTTAGTGCATGCATAGTTAGAGATCTAGGAGTGGATAGATGCAATGGAGTGTTAAAATAAAGTGGATGTTCTTAGATGGTATGGAAAATGCTCATAGTAAAATGGGAGATTTCAATGTAATCTTTCCATCCATCACTGACTCCGTGTGTGTGTGTGTGTGTGTGTGTGTGTGTGTGTGTGTGTGTGTGTGTGTTTGCTTTTTGGAGAGGGGAGAACAGGGCAATTGGGGTTAAGTAACTTGCCCAAGGTCACACAGCTAGTAAGTATTAAGTGTCTGAGGCCGGATTTGAAGTCAAGTCTCCCTGAATCCAGGGCTGTGTCACTTAGCTACCTCCATCACTGACTCCTTTTGTCCCTTGTGTAGGAATGGTTTGCTTTTTCTCCACTTAGGTTAAGCAACTTGGAGCATTCCTTCTTGGTTCTTGATTCTAAAGAAGCAAGGATCAGAGACCTATAGACTCTTAAAAATAGAAGGGACCTTAGAGATCATCTAATCCAGGAGTTCTTAAACTGTGGTCCAAGACCCTAAGGAAGACTCCTGAATAGATTTCAGGGGATCCATGAACTTGAGTGGGAAAAATACATAATTATTTTTGCTGATCTCAAGCTGAAATTTAGCATTTCCTTTAAAAAAGTTATTCTGAGAAGGGCTCAGAATAGCCTTCACTACACTCAAAAGTAGTTCATGAAACAATACAAGGTTAAGGACCTCTCATCTAATCAAACTTTTTCATTTTACTGAGAAGAAGGGGCCTGAGGCTTGGAGAGATCAAGCAACTTGTTCAAGGTCAAACAGGTAATAAATAAGTAACAAAGCCAGGATTTTGCCCTCAGGATCCTTGACTCCAAATTTAATATTCCTTCCTCCTTTCCTCCTCACCTAGATGTTTTTTTGTTTCTGTATTATCCACCTAGTAAAGTATAACCTCTGAATTATAATCCAATTAAATTCAGGACATTTACTCTGTATCTCTGTCCTTGTTTATCTCCCTCTAAGTGTGTTTCCCTCTCCTGCCCTCCTCCCCTTCTCTCTCTTCTGCCTCCTCTTTCTGTCTCTCCTTTTCCAGGCTCTCTTTTATCTCTTTCCTCTTCTGTTTTTTAGTCTCTTTTTTGTCTCCTCCTCTCCTTTCTGTCTTTTTTTCCCTCCCCCAGGCTTTTGCCTTCCCCTATCCTTTGATCAAATGACTTGTACTTGTAGGTAATTTTGAGAACTGATCACTCCCTAGAGCTTACTGACACTTGCTGATCTTTTCTCCTAATGTTGTGAGTTTGTTTTTCAGCCTTTTTCTGATGGATGATTTGTGTCAGAATAGTGCATTTTCTCCTGGAAACTCCATTTTTCTTCCTAGCTGGTACTTTTTGCAAAACAATTCAGAGGCAAGGGGGAGAAAAGAAGTTCATGCAAATTGAAGGGAAAGGGAAAGATGCTTGTCATCCACAGAGCTTTTACCCCCTTCAGCTGACACAAACACATGCCCAGAGATCTAATTACTACATGGATTATAGGATAGTTGATTTAAATTCAAGTGACCATTCCTTGTAAGGGTGCAGTAAGGCAACAAGTAATTACAACTTCAGCAGCCTTCTTGAACAGCGAGCTTCCATCTGTCACATTTCTAGGGAGCAGATATATTGTTGGTAGATAAGAGATGGATGATGTATGGTTCCTAATGAAATACATTATCTGCAATAGACTAATAGTATTAATTCTGCAGATGAGATTCATTTGAATTGTCAACAGGCTGGATAGAATGTCGGGCTCCAGATGCCCGGGTTTAAGTTGTTTTGTGATCCATATTTTGGGTGAAACTTTCAATTTGAGAAATGTAGTTGTGTGGATGCTAGAGTCAGATCTTCATGAAAGACTCTTTTCCCTCATTGTTCTTTGGCCTTCATAATATCTGTGAACCTGTTATCCTCTAGAAGGTTCAATGAAAGCTCTTTGGAGGTAGGGACTGTCTCACTTGGCTGTGTATACATAGATGTATATGTATATATGTATGTATATGTATCCCAAGCTGGTCTCAGTCATGCCCATGTCTAACATGGAACCTGCTTTGTCCCCCACTGCATGGTGGAGGTGGCCTCCTTTGATTGGCTACCTTTGTCTTTAAAAGAGGTTACTGTCTTTCCACAGTTTTTTGAACTATGCTCTTTTTAGAGACTCCTGTTTGTGTGGACAGTGTAAACTGAACCAATGAGAGGAGAAGGATAACCCTTCCCTTGCTTACCTCTTTTTTACCTTAGCTCTGAGAAACAGATCTGGGAGTGTCTGTTTCCATTCTATGTTGTTTGTTTTCAACTTTAAATGTCGTAGGCAATCCTCACGTCCTGAGTTGAAGGTAAAGAGTGGTGCATCTAACTACCCTAGCAAGGAAACCCTGACATCCAAGGTACCTGAGACTCTTAGACTGAGCTGGGTTATGGACTTGGAGCTGGCACTGTATTTTATGGGAACAGGACTAACCTATGAGCCTAATCCTCTTCCCCTCCCCAGAGACTTAGATGGTGCAAAATGGGGAGATGGATTATCCCATGTGTTGGGGAGGAATAAGTTTGTTTATTTGTGATTACATCTTCTGAATTAAATATTCTTTTAATTCATGTAGCATATACATGTGTATACATAAACACATGTGTGTATATGTATATATCCCCAGAGTCTAGCACATACTGCTATGTTGGCTCATAGCAGACACTTAAATGCTTATTGATTGATTGATTTAGTAGGACTGACTTCTAATATTGCTAGGAAAAACCAACTCAGTACAATTGGTTTTCTTTCATAGAATTTTATATCTCACCTCATTTTCCACTCCCAACTCTTCACCTTTACCTTTTCCACAGGGTTTACTGATTTTTATTTTACTTTGTCTACTATCATAATCTGCTCTTGTCCTTAAGCTATGTCTATATGATATGAAAACAACAGGGTAATCCAGCTGGTTGCTCAAATAATTGCTCAATGTAATGGAAAAAAGTGAAAATGGTTGTTCTAGGAATAGACTTTTTAAAAAATTGATTGTTATGTAATTACGATGATCCTTCTGGGACTTGCTTTACAAATATAATCTTACCTTCTTTGGGTTATCTGCAGGTATATCAGAAAAGAGTCCTAGATTCTTAAAGTTGGTAGAAATCTCAGACATCAGCTGGTCTAGCTTCTACTCAAATCACAATTCCTACTCTGGCAAAGTGGACATCTGAGGTCTATTTGACTTTCAGTGATAAGGAGCTTATTATTCCCTGAGGCAGTTCATTCCAACTTGGGTCTTTTCAAATTGTTAGAATATTTTTCCTTATTAGATCTGTCCCTATACCATATCTACCCATTGGTGTTAGTTTTACCCACTGTAGCAAATAAGAATAGGTTTAATCCCTGTGATAGAAGGCAACCCATTGATTAATTGAAGACTGCTATCATATTTCCCTAATTCAACTATTCATAATATTGAATATTTACAATTATTCTTTCAGTTGAACCCCATATGCCACTGCTTTATGTACTTGAGTTATCTTCATTGCCTTCTGTTGGTATGCTTCAATTTTTTGATGTCCTATCTAAACTATGTCACTCAAAATCAGACACAAAATTCTAGATATGATCTGACCAGGGCAGAAATAGAGTGTGTTATTGTCTCCTTTCTATACACTATACAAAAGGCAACCTGGCATATTGGAGTCAGGAATACCCACGTTTGACTCCCACCATTGGTTCTTGTTATTTTGTGACCCTGAGCAAGTCACTTAACTCCTTTGTGCTTCGGTTTTTGTATCTGAAAAAATGATGATAATAATAGCACTTACCTCACAGGTTTGCTGTGAGGATCAAAGAAATTGATGCACGTAAAGTGCTTTACAAATCTTAAAGCAATATGTGAATGTGATCTTTTATTAGGAGAGGCAGCATGGCATAGCAGATAGGGAGCTGAGCTTGGAAACAGGAAGATTTGGGTTCAAGTCCTGCTTCTGATACATACTGACTATTTAACCCCATGCTAGTTGCTTTAAATTTTCAGTGCTCTAGGAAACTCATTTAGATTATAAATTGCAGAAAAGTGCCAGCCTACATTGATAGAGAATCTTCTCATGGGGAGTCTCCAGTCCTATCCTATTGCTATTATTGGTGTTATTATTATACAAGAATTAATTCAGATTGAGATTACATTAGCTCCTTTGGTTACTATACTGACTGACTCAATATGTTGACTCCTATTGAGCTTGCTGCTCACCTAGGCTTATGTAAAATATTTCCTAGCACTTTGAGATTTGCTAAACCCTTATTCTTCTGTTGACCAAAGGGATTACTGTTGAATTGTGTGAGCTGGCATGGGTAACTTCCTCTTCTAGCTGCTACGTGTCCTTTCTGTAAAATAGCATTTTCCAATAATGGATTTTGCAAAAATAAAAAGCACCATAAATGAGATCATGAAAATGAGATATGACTGGAAAAACCAAGAACTCATGCAATGCAAGCTAAGATGAACAGCCTAAGTGGCCATTGGTATCTAATGCCAAGAGAAGCTGAGGAAAGCCCCCCACATATTGGATATCCTTCCCATCACCATGCCCTCTGCATAATTTATGGAAAGACATGGATGAGAGTTTAGTGGGATGAGAAAGTATGGTTGGGTTGAAACCATATTACTGGAGAGTCTACCCATATTAAGAAGGCCACAAATCCATTGAAATGTTCTTTTCCTGTTAAGCAAGAGCCACTACTGATCCATAGGGAATACTCTAGGTGCCTTTGTATCTTTAGATTTGCATCATGCACTTCACTGATGGTAGATTGGATATTTCCAGTGTGGTATTCAAGTTTTTACACTTTAGATTAAGACTTTGGGTCTTGGGTGAATTTTACCCTCCACCTACATTATAAAAACAAGCCTCAGAGATATAGAGTTAGAAAGTATTTGAGAAACCACCATTTAGTCTGACCCTCCTCATTTTCAGATGAGAATTTAAGTTACTTGTACAATACCATGCTGTTGTGAGTGTTAGAAATGTAGCAAGAGTTCGAGATGGGATCTGAGTCTAGATCTTTTGACTATTGAAACAGCATTCTTTTTACTGTACCATATTGTGGTTTACATAAAGTCTAAGTTAAAGCTTCTATTCATGATATTCAAGAATACATATCTGGCTTCCTTACTACTTGTTAATGAGAAGGAGTCTACTTGAAGTCTCAGAATAAAGGCATGGCACAAGAAGTTACTTATTAGAAACAAGGACTTACAAAGGAGAAAAGACTAAGACATCATCAAAATATATAAATGAAGAAGATAGGCTAGTCATATAGAATGAGGTTAAGCAATGGATAACATACAATCAATTGGTATTCTTTAGATGTCAAGAGAAACTGGGGTAAGTTTTCAGAATGTTGGGTGTATCATCTCTGGCAGACTGATGCAACAACAGGGATAAGAGTTGCACAGGATATATAGGCATAAATGGGCCATGAGCTACATCACTAGACAGAATATTTACAAATAGTTCACAGACCTATTTGAATGTTATAAATAATAAAATGCCTAAGCTGAGGAAGGTGACCTTTTTAACTGTCATCTAGTTAAAAAAGGGACTAATTATTGTTAAGACAAAGGACAAGAATCAGGGCCAAAAGTTCTGTTAATAAGTCAAAATTCAGAGAGGCTGAAGTCTAGAAAAGTTCAGGTTCTGGTACATGGATCTCATGGGCATCAAGATAGTCAGAACCATGGAGAGCTCAAAGTAGACCAAAGGCAGAAGGCTAGCTCTTGCTTCAGTGTTGGTCTATAGTAAATGGAAGAGTTTTATAGTTTGCTCTGGTGACTCTCTAGATTATAAAGAACCTTCCACTTGAATGCAGGAGACCTTGACATGTTTGTGGTGGTTTGTTTGGTGATGCATTGCTGAGTTGGGAAGACACTGTAGAATCCCTATTGAAAAATTGTTCTTCCCTGGGGTTAAGATTTTATAGGATCTCTTAGAATTCAATTTTGCTTCTTGTGAGTAATTCCCTGTTTTTTTTTTTTTGCTTTTTCAAGGGCAATTGGGGTTAAGTAACTTGCCCAAGGTCACACGGCTAGGTTTTTGTTTGTGTGTGTTAAGTGTCTGAGGCCAGAACCGAACTCAGGTCCTTCTGACTTCAGGGCCAGTGCCTCTACTCACTGTGCCACCTAGCCGCCCCAATTCCCTGGTTTTTAGATACCCTACAAGAAAGTTCCATGAAAATACAAAAATACAGATTTGCCAAACAGATATTAAAGAATGGTGATTTTAATTACCAAGGAATTATTCTCTTACAAGACACACTGTGTGTGTATCTCTTTCAAAAATGAATTTCCTTAGTGTGTTTAAAAGTTTAATGGTACAATGGCTAAAGAATCAGCTTCAAATCCATGAAGCCCTAGATTCAAGTCCTGCCTCTGACATATGCTGACTATGTGACCCTGGGCATGTGACTTAATCTCTTAATGCTCTAGACAGCTCTTGCTGCCTAAAAATTGCAGAGAAGGTGCCAACTGGAAATGATGGAAGGAATTTTTTCACCTTGGAATTCCCTATACCAATGAAGGCACTAGCTTAGTATTTATCTATATGTTTAAAATGGGTTTCATTTTTCAAATAGTAGTGGTTTGGGAACCCAAATGGGAATGGAGATAACTAGGACCTTTTAAAAGCAGATGGGGTTGGTGCACTGACCTATCTCCATCCATCAATTGAAAAGCATTTATAAAGCACGTACCATATTCCAGGAACAATGTTAGGCCCTGCAGGTAAAAAGATAAAAGCAAGACAGTTTCTGCCTTCAATGTGCTTATGTTCTATGGGGGTTAGGAAGATACAAACAAATAGATAGGTAACAGAGTTTATGCAAAGTAATTTGCAAGATTCTAACAACTGGGGGCTTCAAGGACTGGAGGTGAGAAGGTAGACTATTCCAGGAATGAGGTCAGCATGTGCAATGGCAGAAAGGGAAAAGGAATATTAAATATGGGGAACTGCTAATAGGCTAATTTGGCTGAGAAATAGAATTCACGCAGGGAAATAATGTGTAGTTAGACCATAAAAATAGGCTGAAACCACAATATGAAGAACTTTAAGTGACAGAAAAGGAGTTTTATTTTATGCACTTAATACTAATCCTGAGTCTCAAAGCTCAGGCACAAGTATAGTCAGAACTTTGGAGAGTTCCAAGCAGACCAGATTCAGGAACCTGAGTCCTGTTTAAGGGTAGGCTTACAGTAAACAAAAATATTTTATAGTTTTCCCTGGTGTTCAATATATAGTAATATAGAAAGTAGGTGCTTTAAAATGCTCTTTAATTAATTAATTGCTTCATACCAGAGGCAATATAAAGCAACTAAAGCTTCTTGAGGAGAGGAGTGTCATGGTCAAACTTGTGATGCATGAATATCACTTTGATCATTGTGGAAGTTAGATTGTGGAGGTTGGAGAGGGGAGAGGTAGGGTACAGGAAGGTTATATTAGGAGACTATTCCAATATTCCAGGAAAGAGTTGGTGAAAGTCTGAATTATGGTAGTTGCAGTGCAAGTGGGCAGAAAGGGACTGATGTGAGAGATGTTATGGAGCTAGAATCAATAAGACACCTGATTGGAGATAGGGTATTAGTAAGAGTGAAACATTAAGTATGACTCTAGGTGGTAAACTTGGGTGAGTAGATCAATGGTTGGTGGAAAAATGGAAGTCAATTGCCTCAATGAATTTTCTAGGGAACTATCTGGTCATTAATTTTCTGTGACCCTGCCTGACTTGTTATTCACTCTTGACTACTCATTTTGCTTCTTTGGTCTTGGCACTAATATCAGATTATTTGGGAGGGAGAAAAAATTTGGAACTCAAAATTGTGTAAAAGTGAATGGTGAAAACTATCTTTATATGTAATTGGAAAAAATAAAATACGGGATCTTGGCACTAGTATCCTTGACACTATCACATACCTATCCAGCTTCCTTCTAGGATCTCTCACCTTTTGTTCCTCTCTGATATTTGGATTTTAATTTTGATGGCTCCTTTTCTGTACTTGATACTCAGTAATATTCCTGCATCAGGGTTATTCTGGATTCCTGGAATTCTCTCAAATGAAAGTCTCTGGGAATTTCATGTGATTTTCTTCCCACAATTCTGTTCTCTTCCTACATGACGTACATAGCTTCTCTGATGACTGGTGCCCAGGAGTGGCTATTCACTCCTCAGATTTTATATACATATATATATATATATATGTATATATATATATATATATATATATATATATATATATATATATATATATATATATATATATATATCCCCAGGTCTGTACTTACCACTATACCTGAATCTGTCCCTAAGGAAAATTTTCTGACCCTAGTTTTATCTCACTTTCATTTGGAAGTATCAGAATATTTCACATAGCTGGATTGCTCTTTTCATGGACATTTAGGTACATATTCATCATGACATACTACCTCCGATTCAATAGGCAGACAGGGGATTAATCATCTTTTCCCTGGTAGGATTTTTCCCAATTGCTGACATATGTCAGAGCTACCCTCAAGGAGGAATAATATGATGGTAGATTTAGAATTCAAAGGAACTACAAAGGTCATTACCTCCTCCCACCTCATCTGATAGATGACATAATGGAAGCTGAGAGAGGATAAGTGATTTGTCCAGGGCCAGATAACCCAATAAGTGTTTGCGGCAGAATTAACCAGATCTTCCTAATTCTGAATCCAGTACTTTATCTACTGTGCTACATAGTAGACCCAGAGCTGGGGAAGAAAATAAGTCACCTTGTTTAGATGCCTACCACAACCAAAATAGCATCAGGAGAAGACGGGTGTCATGGTCGAACTTGTGATGCATGAATATCAATGTGTAATTGTGGAGGTTGGATTGGGAAAGTTGGAGAAGGGAGAGGCAAGGTACATGAAGGCTAAACTGGAGGGCTATTCCAATATTCCGGGAAAGAGTTGATGAAGGTCTGAATTATCCTCTTGGGATAGAGGTATGTTGGTGATTTATTATTTTTGCCCAGTGAAAGAGAGGAGATGAAAGATGTTGTAGCAAGCCTATTGGCTAATCTCCTGCATTTTTGGCCTGATCACATACTTTACATGACTGGATGCACTGGCCAATGTTATTCCACAGTTACAGTTCAAGGGGCAACAAAGTGATTGTTAAGCAAGGTCTGATGACTTGACATGATTTTGTAATGACAGAGATGGAGCACTGACCATTAAGCCTCACTGGTGGAGATAATAACAGCAAAAACAAGAATTTTTGTATAGTACTTTAAATTTTGCAAAGCATTTTACTTATATTATCTTATTGGATTTTCATAGCAACCATGATGGTTAGGTGTTTTTATTATTCCCATTTTATAGATGGGGAAATAGAGGCTGAGAAAGGTTAAGTGATTTTCCCAGAATCACACAGCTAATAAGTGTCTGAGGCTGACTTTTAACTCAGATCTTCCTAACTCTGGGTTTAATGTTCTATTTTATATAACTATTTAGTTGTTTAGGTGTTATATAGATTTTAATGGAAGTACAGGAGCTCATCCATAAGTAATCCTCTATCCAGTGCGGATGTCTTGTATATATGTAGGGTGGATATCTAGGACTGAGTAAGGGTGTCCCATTCCTGCTATTGTAAGATTAACTTATTGGAAGCAGTTTATAGACACTATATAGATGGGTTTATCCATCAGATAGTTCAAATTGGGTTTTCATAATAGGACCATTTTTTTTGTGATTGCAATGTTTGGGTATGTGGGCAACATTCAAGAACCTGTTGGAGTGATTCCAAATGGATATGAGTTGATCAAATTTTCATGTGGCCTCAAAGGGTTCTAAGTTTGTGTGATCATTGTGGACAGTGATGGTGTAGGTTCTACACCCCTTTGAGGCAATACTTTCATGTATTAAGTGTGGTTTTTCCTGTGAACATCTTCTCCTAAGTAATATAGGTCTTTTACACAAAGGTCAATTTGTAGGTAAGATGTTAGTATGGAATAGACCACTGTGACCAGTAATATTACATGCACTGGTATGCAATAAAGTATTTCTTCAGATCCAGATCCATCAATAGAGACTGAGATGAACTGGTTCTTGGAGATGTTAAAAACTCCATCTGCCCCTCGTGCTCACTAGGCGTCAGTGAGAGGTATTGTCTAATTAGACAACCTGGAGATGATGTGGTACCACTTTCTCTCCAAGCATCATCTAAGCCAGCAGGCTGTGACTTTTGGAGTCTCAAATATACCTCACAGTGTTCAGTTCCCCAGAAGTCTGAAAGAGCTGTTGTTAGCCCTCCATCACTCATAACACCCTATGCTGGGAGCAAGGCCCTCTGCCATTGGAGCTGCTGGCTGCTGGCTGCTTTTAGGGCCAGACAAAATTTACCTCCTGCCCGTGTGTGTCAGTAAGGCAATGGAGAGAGCACTTGCTCTGGAGAAAGATCACCTTAGTTTCTCATGTGTAAAATGAGATGATTGGAATGATGCTCTCTGAGGTCCCTTCTAGCTCTAGATTTAGGATTTTATAATTAGAAAAGGCACAGGTGGGTGGTTTAGGGAAGGGAGTGTGATCCACATTTGAGGTCAATGACCCACTGAAACTTTTGATTCAGCCACTCCAGTAAGACTTTGGATGTATACTCTGAATTAGTCATGCAACCTCTTTCAACTCTGGTTATCTTACTTATAAAATATAGGACTGAAGTAGAAGATCTTTGAGATTCCTTTGAGATATGAATTCTATGAGTCCATTACTATTTTCTACACATGGATCTTTAAGCAGAGGGATTTGATTAAAAGCTTTGTGCTAGGAAACTTAGAACCTAAGCACAGCCTCTTTCTCCTAACCAATTCAGTTATAATCATCACTACAGCTTCTAGTACCCTTGATTATTCTTGCGAGTCTATTTCTATCCCTATTAAGGTCAGGAATAAATGTTCTTTTCTACAAGTTATAGGAGGAAAAAAAGTCCTTGGGGAAGAACCGCATGTCACCAACTTCACTAAGTCACAGTGTGATGCCACTTGTAGGAGAATCTTGACTGAGAATGAGTCTATTTGGTATATCTGTCCCCAGAGGATATGTGAGATGCCCTTAGAAATGAAATTCAATTTGACTAACATTGTAAAATATGATGCTAAGCTGGGTATAAAAAGACAAAAGCTCAACAGTTCTTGGCCTCAAGGAGATTACATTCTATTAGGTGGGCATGCAGTATATAATCATGACATATATGCAAAGTTATCTAAAGTAATTTCAAGAAGCAGAGAGTACTAGTAACTAGAGTAATCAGGAAGATACTGATGTCAGAAGTGACATCTGAGGTAGGCTTGGAAGGAAATGAGGTATTCTAATATTCTAAGAGGCTGAGGAGAGGAGGGAGTAGAATCCTGCCATGCCATTCAGACCACCCATGCAAAGGCATGGAGTTGGGAGATGCCATGTGCCTTGAGGGGGCAGCTAGATGTTGCAGTGGATGGAGTGCAGGGTTTGGAATCAGGAAGACTGATTCCAAAGTCTAGTCTCAGACACTTATTGGTTGTGTGACCCTGGGCAAATCACTCAACCATGTTTGTCTCAGTTTCCTCATCTGAAAAATGAGCTGGAAAAGGAAATGGCAATTGCCACTCTCCCCTCACTTCCAAATAGGGTCACAAATAGTTGGACATAACTGAAAATTATTGAGTAGCAACCACAATTTACCTTGAACATCTAGCTGGATAGTTTGACTGCAATGGAGATTATGTTAAGAGATGTAATATGAAACATGACTGAAAAGGCAGATGGGAGTCATAGTGTAGACTTCAAATCCCAGGATGAAGAATCTGTATTTATTCTAGTGGAAATTGGTAGTCATCGAAGAGTTTTGAGTGGTGGGGTGTTTTAGGACCATCAATTTGCCAGCTGCCAAATATCACAGTAGCAGTCAGACACTTCCTCTCCCAACCAAAGCTTTTTAGCTTTATAGTTCTCAATCCACTTAATTCCTACTTTCAAACTGTATTTAGACTACCTCATTATATTCTTATAATTTCTTTATCAATTGTCTTTTTAGTCACTTGGAATTGTGAGGACCATGGTCGAGTAATTTAAACAGCTGTCTACAATTATCTTACAATGTTCTTTCAAGTGTTGGAGTCTCTCTGTGTTTGTGGGTGTCTCCTTATTTGTCATGGAATAGAAACTACCATAGTAGTTGTACCCTAAGGAATGTTTAATCACAGAATGTGGAGCCTTTCCCAGCTTCTTCTCAGCTCTGAGCAACCTATACCCTCCCCCCACCCCATGCCTTCTGCAAATGCCTGTTATTGACTATTATGTAGTGATTCCCAAAGGAAGGCATACTCTTCTCATGGGATTCTGAGATTAAGGCCAGATTCTGTATTGGGTGGCCACCAAAGGTGGGGAAAATGCTCCCCCAAATGCTCAAAGGTGTCCTAGTGGCCCATCATTGGACCTGAAATTCCCAACATTAATTGAAGATAGTCGCTAAAATGCCACTGTTGGAAGGGATGGATTGGTCTTGTTGATCTGTTGTTATCCAGTATTTCATATTAGTTTGGCAAAGGGAAATTAACCTGGAGTCATTGAACTTTTTAAAAAAAAATAGATCATTACATTTCAATATAGTTGGTTTTCTTTGTGATTCTATACATGTTTTATTCATTTAAAAATATGATTCTGAGAAAGGATCTATAAGCTTCACCTAACTGCCCAAGGGTTTCATTAAATAAAAAATGTTAAAAACATTTGATTTAGCACATTCTTTGAAGATTGATCTGAGGATCAGAAGAGAATGGACATAAGACAAGTAAATATTGCTTGGAGGCTAGGGAGAGGGAAAGGTCAGAGTATGGAGAAATCTCTAGTTAGATGGGATTCCATAGTGGTAAGACCTGAATGGACAGTGGCAATGAAGAGGCAGAGAAGGATATATAAGAAGATGGAAAAGACACGTGGTATAGTAAAAAAACAATGAAAGACATCTGTTGAGCTCAAAGTCAGTAGACCTAGTTTGAAACCTAGTTTCATCACACTCACTATCTGTGTGACCGAACTTCTTTGGATTTTGCTCTCTGACTCCTAGTTTACTCATCTGTAAAAGAAACAAATAATCTTCTCACTATTTGCCACACAAGACTGATATAGGGAAAGCATTCTGTAAATAGTAAAGTGCTATGTCATAATTTGAAAAGGTCTGAAGTCATTTTCAAGGAAGAAGGCCTGAAGATTTTGAAGGGGACAACCATTTCCAAAAGTGTTTTCCTATCTGTCCCAGCAGAACAAGGGGTAGGAAGGAGACTTGCCTGGAAGCAGGAATCCTTCTTCCCCCTCTTCTCCCATTTTCCTTTAACATGTAAGGATACTATTACTGTTTTTATCTTTGTAAATATTAATAATAACAATAAATTATCCTTCCCATGCCTTATTAAACTTTACAAAGCTCTTTCCTCATGATACTTCTTTGAAGTAGATGGTACTTTGAAGTCGGTACACCATAATTTTAATCCTCATTTTGTAGATGAGGAAACCAGTAATTAATGGGGTAGTCCAGAGTTATACAGTAACTGTCAGGTGTGGGGTTTGAGCTCAAGTCTGTGCCCTTTTGACTGTACCATGAGCTAAACAAAAAGGTAAGCTCATATGTGTCTGTATTTAATAGGAAACTGTTATATCCTCCTTTCCATATGATGGAAAGAACAATGACCTTGAGATAGGAAGACTTGAAACCGAGACTCAGCTTTCCCACTTACTGGCTGTACGACCTTCAGGAAGTCACTTGTGTTCACTGAGCCCCAGACTGCTCATCTGTAAAATGGTGCATGACAATAATACCTTTACTACTTTCCTCATAACATTGCTTTGAGAACTGGTATCAATGCGATAATGAATTTATAAGGTTTTATAATGCAACATAAACATTATTATTACTGTTATTTAGCTGTTTCACAAAGGGAATGGATTCATGGATTGTTGGAGTTGGAATAGATATTCAAAGTCCAAACTTCAATTGATAAAATGAAGGCCTGGGGGGCAGTAGGTGGTGCAGTGAATGAAGCACTGGCCCTGGAGTCAGGAGGACCTGAGTTCAAATCTGGCCTCAGACATTTAACACTTACTAGCTGTGTGACGTTGGGCAAGTCACTTAACCCCAACTTCCCTCCAAAAAGCAAAAAAAAAGAAAAGAAAAAGAAAATGAAGGTTCAGGGAGACTAAGTGACTAAAAAAACCTAAATGATTATTTCAAGGTTACAGAGTTGGTCATAGCTACGATTTCATTAAACCCAGTCTCCTTATTCCTAAAATATCCATTTCATTTTTTTTTTTGCTTGAGTTTTTGGAATCTCATTCCCATCCCCACCTCCCATTTACGTGCTTCTCAGTCTAAATCCGTGAGCAAGAATAGAATCTGTCTCTCCCTTGGTCATTGGCTTTAAAAAAAAAAGTTGTTGATTTCACATTTATTGGAGGCCCAATAGAATTGTAGCATGAACTAGATCCTTGAAATGGTACTTGGCTGCTCATTTTTAAAAACAAAAAGCAAGTGCTAACCTCCTCCTTGGGAGCTAGCAGGGAACACTGTGGAATGACTGTAAATTGCTTTGAAGAGATAATAAAGTGCTCTGTGAATATTTAATGCAGCTCTGTAATATTGTGAACACGTTTATCCCTTTCCCTCCCTTGTTTTCAGAATGTCTTTTATGGATTTCATGCTCTCTCCCTCCTAACTCCCATTCTCTTCCTCCTGCAGTCCTAATGTTCTGATACCTCTTTTTGCATCTTTCACTCTCATTTACCCTTGAAACAAAGAGTAGGGGAAGGGAGGGCAGCGTAATTCCCATTGGAATTGCTGGCCATCCTGTGCCCTAAAATGGGGCTAGCCCAGTGAGCTGATGATTCTCTTTGCAGCTGATTTTGAGGATGACCCTTCCCCATGTCTCCAAAATATCTTCCTTCCCCTCCCTGAGCTGGTACCTAAAATCCACAGTACTAGAGGTGTCATTTGTTTAAGACACCATTTCAAGAATGGCTTTATGAAAGTACAAATATGTTACCTAGGAAAGGTTATATAAATTAATCCATTCTCCTTCACCTGTCAGGATGAATTTGTTTAGATTAGCTAAAATAGAGTTGATTCCTAAGGCAATGAGACACTAGATAGGGAAATTTTCATGCATAGGAAAGACAGGCTTAAACAGGGTACTATAATGGGAGTCCTGCAATAGTCTGAGAACACTAGGCATCTGGAGAGTGGCTGCTGGCAGGAAAGGATGTAGTGCCGTATTGGTAGAGCAGGTCAGGGGCAATGAAGATCACAGAACCATACATTTGGAGCTAGAAGGGTCCTCAGAGGTTATATATATATATATATATATATATATATATATATATATATATATATATATATATATATATAGTTTAACCTTTACATTTTACAGATGAAGGTCTTAGATCTATAACTTGGAAGAAATCCTAGACATCTAGTTTAATCCCTTTGTTTAAGAGATGTTGGACTGAGGCCTAGAGAGGTTCAGTGACTTGGCCAAGGTCATACAGTTAGTAAGTGGCCTAATCAGGACTTGAATACAACTCTTCTTGCTCCATATTCAATATTATTATTTTTTCACTGTGCCCTGTTGCCTTTGACAATCAAGCACTTTCATAATCTCATTCAGGGCTGTCTCTGCTTGAAAGGGCTCTGACCAACAATGAAGAATAGACTGTACTATATAAGAACTCCAGGTTCTTTGCTTCTAGCCACTTTCAGGAGCTGAGATCTCCCATTCCTTCAGCATCCCTTTCATTCTCCACAATTCTGTGCCATGTTCCAGGAAAAAGACTGTGAAGGCTCATTACTTTGCACTCCTTGAAGCCTATTATATGGTTCTGCAAAGACCCATGGAGCTCATCTTTAACTGCTAAAGAGAGATGAGATATCACAGGTTTAAAATAACTTGAATATCACCAGGGTCACTTCAGAAGATGCTCCCAGCCAAGAAGCTGCTGTTCAGCATAAGAAAAAAAAATCCAGCATCACACGCAAGCACACACAAAACAAGCTATTAGTAGCTCAGAGATGAGATGGAGAGCCCTAGTTCTAGCGTTGTTGGCTAAAAATGTCCTTTGCTGGAACAGAGTTCAGAATGGGGTCACCTCAAGAAGAGAAGGGAGCTTTGGGGGAGGAATTGGAAGGGGGAAGGCAGGGAGTCAAATGGGTTGGGATTCATTTTACTTTTTTTTTCAGGATGCTTTGGCATCTGCTTTGAAACAGACTGTAGACTTGAGCCGGTCTTTTTAAGGGGCTATTGGGCTGGGTGGAGATGCAGTGGGGAAGGGAGAATGTATTCTTCCAGAGTTGGCATGTTAAGTATGTTATTGATCTATGTGATGCTTCACAGATCCCTGGACAGTGAACTCTCAATTACCTCATTTGTAGGTTATCCTGGACAAGTTTTAATCTCAGCCTGGCTTTCTCTTGACACCTAGCCTATGTTTCTCTTGCTTCCTTGTCTTCCTTTTCCCTTTGGCAGTGTGCTCAGGGAATGCAGATTGATTTTTACATTAACTGAAGCAAACCATAATTGAGATGGTAAATCTGATGTTGCTCAGAAAACAAGATAATGCTTTGCTTTCTAGAGCTCTGATTTTGAAAGTAGCTGCTGTTTGGAATGATCTATATTTGCTTCTATTAGTGTATGTTGCAGAAAGTTTGCTCTGGAAGGAGTCTTGGAGATCTCCAACCCAACCTCCCTTTTCTTACAGAGGGCCAGGGAAGTTAGGTGTTGTGCCCCAGAGATATGGGGCAGATCCTGGACTAGAACCCAAGTTGTTTGACTCATCTCAAAGCTTCTTCCATGAGAGCTCAGTATCTCTGAGAGTTCATTGCATTTTATCATCCTAGTTACCAATAAGTATTTTGAGTAGCCATTCTGTGTGTGAGACTATTTTAGGGACTTGTAATGATAGCAATAACAGCTGACCCTCATATGACACTTTTAAGGTTCTTTTTATACTTAATAGTATTTTTTTCCAATAACATGTAAAGAAAGCTTTCAATATAGTTTCACATTTTCCCCCGTTCCTTCCTGCCCTTCTCCCTTCCCCAGAAAGTAAGAAATATGATATAGATCATATGTGTACAATTTAACATATTTCCACATTAGACATGTTGTGAAAGAAGAATAAGAACAAAAGGGAAAAACCATGAGAAAAAAACAAGCAAAAAAAGAAAATAGTCTGTTTTAATATGCATTCAGACTCCATAGTTCTTTCTCTGGATGTGGATAGCATTTTCCATCATGAGTCTTTTGGAATTGTCTTGCGTCATTGTATTGTTGAGAAGAACTGAGAAGATCAAAGCTAATCATCACACTATGTGGCTGTTACTGCACACAATGTTCTCCTGGTTCTGCTCACTTCACTCAGCAACAGTTCTTGTAAGTCTTTCCAGGTTTTTCTGAATAATCCTGCTCATCATTTATTATAGCACAGTAGTATTCCATTACTTCATATGCCACAATTTGTTCATCCATTCCCCAATTGCCACCACAAAAAGAATGACTATAATTGTACACGTGGCTCCTTTCCCCCTTTTCATGATCATTTTGGGACACAGACCTAGTAGTAGTATCGCTGGATCAAAAAGTATGCACAATTTTATAACCCTTTGGGCATAGTTCCATATTTTTCTCCAGAATGGTTGGATCATGTCACAACTCCACCAACAATGCATTAGCATTCCAATTTTCCCACATCCCCAACATTAACATTTCCCTTTTCTGTCATATTAGCCAATCTAATGGGTATGAGGTGGTACCTCAGAGTTGTTTTAATTTGCTTTGCTCTAATCAGTAGTGATTTAGAGAATTTTTTCATATGACTACAGATAGCTTTAATTTCTTCATCTGAAAAATGCATGTTCATATCATTTGACCATTTATCAATTGAGGAATGACTTGTATTCTTATAAATTTGACTCAGTTTTCTACGTATTTGAGAAACGAGGCCTTTATCAGAAACACTGATTGTAAAAATTGTTCCCCAGCTTTCTGCTTTCCTTCTAATCTTGGTTGCATTGGTTTTGTCTTTGCAAAACCTTTTAAATTTAATGTAAAAAATTACCCATTTTGCATTTTATAATGTTCTCTACCTCTTGTTTCCATAGATCTGACAGGTAAATTATTCCTTGCTCTCCTAATTTGTTTATGGTGTTACCCTTCATGTCTAAATCATGTACCAATTTTGACCTTATCTTAGTATTCAGTGACAGTTTTCAGGTGTGCAAAATGCTTTTCATATATTATCTTTTTTGATCATCACAAGAAAATATTTTAAAGAACTCCGTTGAATTCAGAGAGATTAAGGGAATTGACCAAGGTCACAGAAATAATAAGTATATGAAGCAGGATTTGAATTGAGGTCTTTCTGATTCTCGCTTTAGTGCTCTATCCACTATACTCCAGATGTTTGTTTAGTGAGGTCCCACATGTTGCAAGGGCTATTTCTTCGTATGTAGCATAGGGGTATCATTGTGTGGCTTGACTCCCACTCTTGCCAACTCTGTCTCAACCATCACACAGGACAGGGCATTCATCTCCACCAAAGTGAAGACACTCTCCCAGATGGGCTTTGGGATTGGGGTTGCACTTCTAATGATGAAAAGAAAACTTCAGCAGCTCTAGAATTTCCATAGAAATTTACTCAATGTGAATTTACAAAATATGGTGGTTTAGCTCTGGGAAACCCCACATCTCATAAACTAATGGAACTTATTTGGTATTAAATTAGACTTCCAAAGTCCACCACCAGATCTGAGTGTAGAAAAAGTGGGTTTGAATTTTGGCTCAGCTGCTTACTAGTTTTGTGACCATTAAATCATTTCATCCTCCATATACGACAGGCAATTTATCTACTAAATAAGAAAGTTGCACCAAGGTCACTTTTGGCTCTAATCGAGGTTTTTGTGTTTGATCAATGGCTATGGAACTCCACGTATGGTTTTGCTTTCTTTCCCCTAATGTTCATCCATCTGCTTTTGAGTTTCTGTTCTGCCACTAGCTGAGCAAGTAGAATATAGAGATTTCCTACTTCATCTTTAAAGCCCTGAAATGACCCCACCAAGTTGTAGAATGAACAACTTACTTGAAATTCAATCAGCTCAGAGCAAGCATTAGATGTTTCTATATGGATTACTGTCCTACATGCCTTTCCCTAAATTCATAGCTTTCCTATGTTGATATATTTAATTAATCAATTTCTGGACATGCCCCCGGAAAGGAAGACTAATGTGAATCAGACCTGTAGGTGTGTTACTTTGTTCTGGGGCATCAAGTAAAGTCTTTTTTACTTAAGTAAAGTCAGTGAACAATCATTTATTAAGCATCTACTATAATAATAGATAATGCTTATATAGCATTTACTATGTGCCAATTACTTCATAATTATCTAATTTAATCCTCAGAACAACCTTGGGAGGTAGGTGCTATTATTATGCCCATTTTATAGATGAGGATACTGAGGTTAAAGTAACTTGCCCAAAGTCACACAGCTAGTAGGTGTCTGAGGCTGGATTTGAACTCAGATTTTCCTGACTCCAAGACCAGCATTCTATCTACCACTTCACCTAGCTCCTTGTTGTTCAGTTGTCTTTCATTTTTGAAGAGAACCAGTGATATCATGGGGTGGTATCTTGACTTGCACATGAATTGTTTTTAAGTGAGGCAAAGTTGCACAATGTCATCAGCCTCATTCTGTATTCCAGAGCCACCAAAGTCCAGTGGTGGGACAAAAATCAAGATAACTGAAGATGGCCCAGGATGCAATGGATGAACCTGGCATCTTCAATGCCTGATCAAGCTCTACAGAGCCTACTTCAGCTGCCACCATGGCTGTTGGAACAAATTGTTCTCATCCACTCATTCCACTGGGGAAAGTCTTCATATGCTTGTGAGAGACATCTCCCTAACTTGCTGATGGGCTAGCAGTCTATTGGTTACACTCAGCCATTTGCAGAGAAGATTTTATTGTGGTGTGGCTGCTACATATGCTACAGCTTCCTGGGGCTACAGGTAAAGGTTGGGTGAATCAGGTAGACATCAAATATGAATGAGTAGCCCTGGAAAGGGTCCAGCAAGCCTTCACACCAGAGGTGCTAGCACTTCTGAACACCCCGTATACCCCAAGTTCCCTATTATGTGTTAGGCATTGTGCTAAGTGCTGGGTATGCAAAGAAAACCCAAAACAGGCTCTACCTTCAGTGAACTTTCACTGTAATGTGGGAGAAAATATGCAAATACTTAGGTACATAAAAGTATGTAAAATAGATGGAAGATAATCTCAGAAGAGAGGCTTCTCTATAACTTACCCTCCCTTCCCCTTAAGCAGCTGGGAGTGCTGGGAAAGGCCTCCTGTAAAAGGAGGGATTTGAGCTGAGGCTTTCAGGAAGCCAGGGAAATAAGCAGAGATGAGGAGAGATCATTTTAGGCATGGGGATAGCCAGGGAAAAAGACTGGAGATGGACTGTTAGTGTCCCGTACAAGGAGTAGCAAATAGGCCAATGTTTTTGGTACATAGAGTACATTGAGGGGAGTAAAGAAGACTGGAAAGCCAGGAATGGATTAGATTATAGATAGATCTAAAAATCAAACATTAGTTTGTAGTGGATTCTGGAGGTAATAGGGAGCCACTGTAGCTCACTTAGCAGGAGTGTGACAGGTACACACTTTAGAAAAATCACCTTGGTAGCTGAGCAATGCATGGATTAGAGTGGGGGACTGAATTAAAGGAGGGAAGATCAGTGAGAAGGCTATTGCAGTAGATTCTAAAAGAAAGGTGATATGGGGCCCAAAGTATAATCATAGCAATTAGTTAGTAAGAATAATTGATTGAAATAGAAAGTTACTAGGCAGAGGACCTGCCCTCCCTACTACTTGCAGTCCTCAAGGAGGAGCCTTCCCTGTCCATAGCTACATTCTCAGTAGCACCTTATGGTGTCCTGATAGCTCCCCCTAAAGTGGCTGGACTTCCAAGATCTATATCACCCTGACCATAGGGCATTCTCCTCACTTCCCTCCCTCTTACCTTCCTTAGCGAAACTTTTCTTAAAAAATAATTTGAGGACACGTTTCTTACAGTTTGCCCTGGACATCCAAAATGCTAGTTTTATCTCTGATGAAATTGATCAGACTTGTGCACCCTGGGGCATACCATAGGGAAGATTCTGAAAACCAGTAGGCACCAAGAGAAAGGATGAGTAGGATGCTGCTGGGAAGGAAGGTTAAGGAAGGACAGTCCCTCTTTTGGGTGTTTAATATTAAATCTGTACTTTCTGTAATAAGAAATGACTTCAAACTGCAGAAAAATTCACATTCCAACCCAAATGCCCAGGGAACCATTTACTTCCTTGACAACATATGGCCTCATTAAAATGTATAATAATCACCTTTAGGATTTATATAGCACCTTCCTTCTGAAGCTTTCATGATTAGGGCAGCCTCTCCAAATAACAATTAAGATGATGGTCCCTGGTATTTATATAGGATTTTTACTGTTTACAAAGTGCTTTCTTCCATTTTATCTTCACAACAACCCTGCTGGATAGGTAGTCTAAATACTAGTATAAGTATTTTACATATGAGGAATCTGGTGGAAAGAATGGTTTTTCCAAGGTTATGTAGGCTACTGAATGACAGAGCTGGAACTTGAACCTGGTGTCCTGATTTTGGATCCTATGTCTATAGCTGCAAGAAGGCATGAGAGGCTGAGGGGCAATATGAAAACAGAAGAAGTCTAAGCTAAGTATCAGGAGATTTGGGTCCTAATTCCAAGTTTTATTCCTAAGGGTGAGTAAATTCACTTATGAGCCTAAGCTCATAAGCTCATTTTCTATTATCTACTTCACAGGTAAACTCATTTTTCAGGGTAAATTTCCTTCATCTTAAAGAAAAGTGTTTTGTAAACCTTAAAAATTCTTTATGAATGTGAGTTATTATTTCCAAGAATCATGTAATCAGTGAGAATTGGGTTCCTTAAATTCCCTTCTTAATCTTTTTCCTCTAATGCTGTTGTCTTTGACCATATCTCTTTTTAAAATATAGAGAAGAAACCAGATATAATCTAGCTCATTAATACATACATTTAGGTAAACCATGGTACATACCTTATCACTCTTAAAACAGAAGCAGTGTACACCCAAAAAACTTTGATTCAGAAGTTTTCTGGGCATAGTGTAATTGGAATTTTTGGCTTTTATTTTAATTTATTTAATTTTATTTTTAATAGTATATGCATTGATATATTGCTTTAAAAATCACCAATATTTCCCATTATAACCCTTTCCCCTCATGTTCCCAGAAAGCTACTCTTTATAACAAAGAATTTTTTAAAAAGGAAAAAAAAACAGATCAGCAATACTAACCAATGTATTGAAAGTCTGACATTATAGTCAGTGTTCCATATCCATAGTACTCCACCTCTGCAAAGAAGCAAGGGGAGATACCTTCTCAGCTATTCTTGGAGCCAAGCTTCATCATTATCATTTCTCAGTATTTAGTTTAAATTGCTTGTAGTATGGAGTGTTACTCCTATCTCTTGAGATGAGTATTTAAAAAAAAAAAGTGTTCTACTTACTTTTTGAAGTAAGAGAGAGAAAGCAGCCGTCTAGTCCTGAATGGATCTACATCTCTAAATAGTAGAAAATGTCCTATTTGTTTTTTTTTTAAAGCAATTGGGGTTAAGTAACTTGCTCAGGGTTACACGGCTAGTCATTATTTATGTGTGGGTGCTCATTTTCTGAGGCCGGATCTGATCTCGGGTCATCCTAACTCCGAGGCCGGCGCTCTTACTCACTGTGCCACCTAGCCTCCCCTTTAGGGCAATTGGGGTTAAGTAACTTGCCCAAGGTTACACGGCTAGGTTTTTGTTTGTGTGGATTAAGTGTCGGAGGCCGGCTCCGAACTCAGGTCCTTCTGACTCCAGGGCCGGCGCTCTATTCACTGTGCCACCTAGCCGCCCGGAAAATGTCCTATTTGTTAATGGTAGAACAACATGTTTGCATTGGGAAACTCCCCCATTTTAGGTTGTGGGTATTAGAAGTTCTAGAGGCAAAGTAGAAGTCCCCTTTTACCACCTGGGAATAAGATCTGAAGGAGAACAAAAAAAGGTTTTCAGAGTCTCCGAAAGCCTTGAAACACTTGGGGCCTAAAGAAAGAAGCCAAGGTGTTGGTATGGGATAAAGGTCTTATTCTTATGACTTCATATGGCTAGAATACACTCATTGACTTGTCCAAAGACCTTCACAGAAATTAAATGACTAATGCTTGAGGTAATTTCCATTTGTGAGACTACAAAACCCAGTGACTTATGATTTAAATGGCCTAGGAAATGAAGGCTCTCTCCTATTATTCATGTATTTTACTTAAAGGTGGAATCCTCTATGGAGCTTTCAAGATAATGACAGGAAAGCTTGGACTTTATCAAGTTGGAGGATCACTTGGAATGAAGGCAATTGGGATCTTTCACTGTTGGAGAAGCAAGGAGGCCATGGCCTCACTTGGTTCAATTCAGGTCCATAAATATTTATTCAGGAAGCATCTCCCTCGGCATAGAAGAAAGGCTGTGGTTCTGAGTACTGGACTCAGGAAACATTCAAGGACCTTTCAGTAGCCTGCTTCTATTGAAGACCACTAGGATGATGGCATCATCCTAAAGAAAGACTAGGTGGGAGGGGGCGGCTAGGTAGCACAGTGAGTAGAGTGTTGGTCCTGGAGTCAGAAAGACCTAAGTTCGGATCCGGCCTCAGACACTTAACACACACACAAACAAAAACCTAGCCGTGTGACCTTGGGCAAGTTACTTAACCCCAATTGCCCTCCAAAAACAGCAAAAAAAAGAAAGAAAGACTATGTGGGGTTTTAAGGTGGGGATAATATTAAGGAGATTCTCTAGAGTCAAAAGGAATATAAATCATAGATTTAGGGCCAGGAAGAGTCTCAGAGGTCACCTAGTCTAATCCCCTTATTTTATAGAGACCCCAGAAGCATAAGAGACTTGCCCAAAGTCTCATAGTAAGCCCCAAAGTTCAGACTTGAACTCAGGTCCTTTGACTCCAGAGCAAGTACTATTACCACTATACTGCACCACCTCCTATGTGAATCATCATTTGTGGTAGACAAGTAGTGAGGCTTCAATAGAAGCATCAAATAGTATGCCAGGGCATAATCTTTCCCTATTCAAGGGTACAACCATCCCCATTCCTGTGTATATAACATTCTGAATGTCTCACTCATGATTCCTCCTCTACATAAAATAATTTATAACAAAATAAAGATGATATGTTTTATCTGGCACAATCACTTGCTATTTCACAGGGCCTCGTAATGCACACATTATACTATTGACAGGCATTTTATTCACAAGTCTGGAATTTGATGGGCTCTTCCTCACTCATAGGTGACCAAAGGCTGTCCTCTGCTCAGTCATATATGTAAGTTTTGTTTAGTTCTGGGGTCTTGGCCTTTCTGGCTGATGCTGCGACAATCTGTTTAGTCAACATGTCTTCCTGGAGGAAGGCCCCTGGTAGAGACCGCCATTCTGTGTTCATCTGGGGATGGGGAAACTGGTAGAATTGGCTAGAAGTCAAAGAAATTACTGTTGGGGTGAAGCTGGCACATTCAGACAGCTAAAGCCTCTGTTAGTGAGCATGTACTTGAATAAATTGCTTTGAGCTTTCTCCTGTTGGTGCTGTGAAGAGTCCTTACTGAAAAAGCTACTAGCCTTCCTTCTTGTTACACCCATCTCTTCTGTTTCTTCTCTTCCTCATTAAAGCTTAGGTGATAGAAGGATGAAGTATGTATGTGGGTGGTGAGGGGGACATAGGATTGGAATTCTTTCCATTCCCCCCCCCCCACTTCAGTTCTGTCTTCTCTCTATTCCCTCATTGCCATTCTGGTTCACCACCTCATTATATCTTCCTTGCATGACTGTAGTAGGCTGCTTATACATTTTTCTCTTTTTAGGCTCCGCCTCCACCAATCAAGTCTGTTCATGGTCATAGATCTCACCTTCTAAAGTACAGTTCGGATTACATCATTCCCCTGCCAAAGACCTTCAGTGGAGCCTCAGAAACAGTTAGGGGGTACAATATGGATGCAGGGGTTGAGACTCCTCTCTTCTCATCCTTCTAGCACTGTCACAGACTGCCTAAGTTATCTGTCAGTCAGCATCAGGCCAGCCAGAAGGATTAAAAAATAATTGGCAGGATTTTGCTGATTTTTGTGTCAGCCAGTGACCCAAGGATACTTGAAAGTTGAAGTTCACTGAATGTGTGAGTTCTCATCCTCGTCCTTCTGCAACTCTCTTCTGCTGATCTAACAGAAAGGTCCTCAGCAGCATTCTGAGGTTGTCCAATGTGCTCCACTGTGGCAGAAATCCAAGTTAACATCAGACAGCACGGGCACTCAGACCATTACTTGGTGTCTCCCTCTGGGAAAAAGCCACTGGATTTGGAGTCAGAAGACTTGCTCTTTACTGACTGTGTGACCTTGGTCAAGTTGTCCTTTTCTGGGCATTCTTCATTTCATCATCTTTAAATGAGTGGGTTGAATTAGATGATCCTGAAGGCCTCTTCCAGTTTTGAATTTACAATCTTACATTCCATAAGTATCTGGGAAGTTAGAATTTCCAGCTGTGGTCTGGGCTTCCCCAAAAGGAGCAATGTTTCCAGGTGTTCCATTGTGGGTACAGGTCAGTTCTCTTAGATTGCCTTCTTTTTAAAATTTTTCAATACTTATTACCGTAGTTGTAGGGTCATAGATTTGGAGCTGGAAGAGAGTTTAGAAGCTGTCAAACCCAAACCCCTTCATTTTACAAATGAGAAAAGTGATGTTTAGTTCTAAGTGACTTGCTTTTGGTCACATAAGAAGAATACGTGAGGCAGGATTCGAACCCAAGTTTTTGTAGTTCCAAGGGCAGCACACTGTCAGCTGTTCCATCCTAAGAGTAGGTGCAGACCATAGTTTTCCCTTGTAGGATTTAAAAATCACTGTATTTCTTTCTTGGCTGGTCTATGTAGTACTGACTTTTATATATGATTCTACTTCGATGTCTTATTTATGAAACAGTCTTCATAAGCCAAGTGTATAAATATCATTTCACATTACAGGAACATTGTTCTATCTTACACATCAATTTTAAGACAGAGGTTTTACAGGCTAGTGATTATATTCACATACAACCCCTAATTCCAAGAACTTGCACTATCTTTGCACCACAGTTAAGCTTGTAACTGGAAATTTCATTTCAACTTATGTTTATTTCTATATACTGGGGCCAATTCCTCAAAATGAATCCATTTGCAAATAATTGTGCTGTTTTTGAATGGTTAGATGGTCTCTGTTCAGGTTCAGAGAGTGATTTAGGATGATTCAAATGCAAATTATCTCTGCCTTGAGCTAAGCAGAATAAGAGAAGCAAAGACTTTTATTAAGAGATAATTATGAGGTATTTGGGCTTTACTTGATGATTTTGGAGGACAAAGAAGATAACAGAAGTAATTCCCATTTAGGTAAGGATTCTGTTAAACTCAGCTCAAGTCAAAGGTAATCTGACATTTATATTTTAGAATGCCATTTATTTTAGAATACCACTTCCAAGGTATATTGACACTGTGATTATTGGTAGAGGAAAAGGGACCTATGCTCTGGTGGTAAGAATGAAGGGCAAAGGCTGCCAGTTTTCCCCCTCCCCCTCCATCATTCCTAAGTGCTTGCTTAAGAGTGACATTAAAACTTCAAGGTAGTTTATATGATTCTGGTATGAGTTGGTAGGGTCATGGTGAGTATTGAAAGGAATTCCTTTCACCTAACTCAAGTAGGAGAGAGGGCTGGGGGAATTCCTATTGATGCAAGGTGAGAACAAGTTAATAAAATATCTTGGCAGACATCACAAGAATCCCTTTTATGTTCTAGCCAAGAGGGCTATAGGCTGGACTGAAAGCTGAATTTGACTGGGAAAAGGTTCACAAGAGAGCATTCTTTTCAAGGAAGAAAGCATAGCTGATGATAGCACCAAGAGATTGGCAGCCTAGCTCAGTGAAAAAGTAGTGAAAAGAAGTTTCAGAGGCTGATAAAAAATGAGACAAGAGAGAGCAGCTTATCGGTAGATAGAGGCTCTGGTTCTTTGGAAAGAAGTCTGTGTAGTCTCATCCAGGGACTCATGTCTATCAAGGAAGTATGTATCCCTAGATAAGGAGAGCACCATGGGTCACCAGAGACAACAGTGGATTGCAGCACTGGAAGAAGGATAAAATAAGTTAGACTATACTGAATTCCTGGAAGAAGCCTCTTGGAGAGAAAAGGAAGAATCTCTGGATACCATGATGTTCTTCAAACAGGTGAAGAAGCTCTTTGTCCAATCAGGAACCAGAGCTGATGAGTAGCAAGATGTAATCCCAAGATACTATTTGTGCCTGCTGCCTAGACTGGTTTCAACTATCTGGAAGAGAAGTCTGCACCAGAATAAACTCATCATCTCTAATCTTATCAACATGCTATTGACTCAAGCTTTGACTGACACTGCCTCCCTCAGCCTCCTTTCTCTTCTGATTGGAGGGCTAGAGGATGGAGTAAAATCTCCTCCCAGTTTCTTTATAGGTCTCAGAAACTGGACTCAGCTCATTTTACTTTGCAACTGTTGCCCTACCTGTTTTCAATTCCATGGAACAAGATGTCCCCATGCTAGGAATCCATTATTGTTTCGTCCCCACTTCTTGCCTCCTTTTGTGTGTTGTCTTCCACTTTAGATTGTGAGCTCCTTGAGGGCAGGGATTGTATGTTTTATATTAATTGTACTCCTAGTTCATAGCACCATGCCTGACACATGGTAAATGCTTAATGTTTATTTGATTAGATTGGATTGATGTAGAAGGAGAAAACTCAGACCTTTCCATTTACCACCACTTTAAGTTCTTTGGATTGCACAGATCCAGAGAAGGAGTTGACTTGAGTGATCTCCTTTTTTTGGGACTCGGATACCTTGACATAGTGGTATAAGACTAGAGGACTGTATAGGTCACTGATTATATTGTACGCCTATTGGGGAGGAAGAAGACGTTTTCAGACTTTTCACATGAGTTTGTATGATTCTTTTAAAATATTTTTTTTTGCTCAAGTTAAATAAAACATATCATTTATTTGATGTATTATTAGCATGAATGTTTTCATGAGAATTGAGGACTTTTTTTAACCTTTTCTAGAGAACTGGAGGTGAGTTATATTCTGGTGATACAAGGGGAACCGCTCAGTGGGATCAGGAGTCAAATTCAAGCTGTGCCCTCTATCCTGTATACCTGTAAACATATGCCCATATACCCTTCTTCAATTATTTTCATAATGAGAAAGGTTTCATCAGACACAGATATTGTTTTTCCATGTAGGAATGTAAATAGTTCAACTTTGATAAGTTCCTTTTGATTTCTTTTCCTTGATTACCTTCTCAAGCATCTCTTGCTTCTTGTGTCTGAATGTCAAATTTTCTATTCAACTCTGGTTTTTTCATCAAGAATGCTTGTAAGTCCTCTATTCCACTGAATGACCATATTTTCCCCTGAAACAAAAGACTCAGTTTTGCTGGGTAGGTGACCCTTGGGTTCATTCCCAGTTCTTTTGCCCTCTGGAATATCATATTCCATGCCCTTCGATCCCTCAGTGTAGAAGCTGCCAGGTCCTAGGCTATTCTGATTGTGTTTCCACAATATTGAAATTGTTTCTTCCTGGCTGCTTGTAGTGTTTTCTCCTTGATCTGGGGATTCTGGAACCTGGCTATAATATTCCTGGGAGTTTTCTTTTTGGGATCTTTTTCAGGAGGTGATCTGTGGATTCTTTCAACCTCTATTTTGCCCTCTGGGTCTAAAACATCAGGGCAGTTTTCCTTGAGAATTTCTTGAAGGGTGATTTCTAGGTTCTTTCTTGATCATGGCTTTCAGGTAGTCCAATAATTTTTAAATTGTCTCTCCTGGATCTATTTTCCAGGTCAGTGGTTTTTCCCATGAGATATTTCACATTGCCTTCTATTCTTTCATTTATTTGGATCTGTTTAACAGCATCTTGATTTCTTGTAAAGTCATTCGCTTCCATTTGCTACAGTCTAACTACGAAGGAATGAATCTCCTCAGTGAGCTTTTGAGAGTCTTTTTCCATCTGGCAAATTTGGCTTTTTAAGGAATTCTCCTCCTTATTGCCTTTCTGTGCCTCTTTTGCCATTTGAGTTAGTCTATTTTTAAGGTGTTATTTTCCTCAGTCAGGCTGTTGACTGTCATTTCATACTTTTCTTGCATCTTTATAATTTCTCTTCCCAATTTTCTCCCACTTCTTTTGTCTGCTTCTTAAGGTCCTCTATGGCCTGTAGCCAGCTTGTATTTTCATTTGGGGCTTTTGGTGCAGGAGTTCTGACCTCACAGTCCTCCTCCATGCTTTGAGCCTCTTTGCCCCTAAAATAGGAGTCCAATGTTGAATTTTTCTGTTTATTTTGTTTCTTTTGCCTAGGTATGTTGCCACTTAATTACTTGATTTTTGGACTTGTTGCCACAGTAGGACTCTGCCACCAGACAGGAGAGCTTCCGCCCAAACATGGGGTCTTCACAGCTTTCGCAGATTGGGTGGCTTCTGTAAAGCCTCCACACGCTCTGGCAAGCTGGATACCCACCCCAAACCTCCACCCCAGACCACAATCCAGATCCAGGCAGTTTAAAGCAAGAGTGATTAATCCCCAGACTGATTGCTGGAGCTCCCTACAGTTCGCAGACCAGGAGCTAGAGCTGCCACTGATGCTGCAAAATGGCTTCTGTGCGGCATTTCTTCAGCAGCTTTTCGCCCCCAGGGGAGGAAGCCGACACGTTCCCCAAATACTGGTCCCAAAGTCCACAGGGCACTAACCTCTCACTTTGTCCTAGGGATATCTGTGCTGATAATTCTGGAATCGTCACAGCTGCTTGTGTTCTGGGGTCCCTCCAGCCAGCTGCTGGCCCAGCTGCCCTAGGGCTAAAACCTGGCTCATGCAGGCCTGGACTCAGCTCCCAGAGTGCTGCGCTGTTGCTTCCCAGCTCACTGTGCTGCCTGCTCTCAGAGCGCTGTGCCGGCCACTCCCTGCAGGGCTGCTGGGCTGTCCTCAGCAGGAGGTTAGCTTCTCTGTGTCGTTCTGTGGGTGCTGGGGCTCCAGTAGTTGTTCAGAGTCCCCTTTTACATGGTTTGGAGGTAATCTGGGGGCAGAGCACCTTGGAAGTGCTGTTTCTACTCCGCCATCTTGGCTCTGCCCCTTATTTCTATTTTTTAAAAAATGTTCATCAGCAGGTAGAGACTCGCTTCTCTTTGTATCTCCTCAGACCCTAGTATATAATTTCTTTTTATGTAGCAGGTAATAAATTATGCTATTTGAATTGAATTATTTAGGAATGTACTGGGGACATGAGAGCTCCTTACATTTATCAAAATATTTTCAATAACTTCTAACAGTATTATTATCAATAATAACAACATATAGGTTTTTTTAAATGCTCAAGTACTTTTCACATCTACTACATTATTTTTCTAATTAAGGAACCTAGGAAGGAAGCTAGGAAGGACTAATTTTATCCTTTCCATTTTAGATGGAGAAAGGTTTTTCTTCCTGAAAGAATTTAAGCTCTTTGAGGATAAGAACTAGTTTGTTTTCATTTTTTGTATCCTCATCATCTAGTATAGCTCCTGGTATATGAAAGTTACTTAATGAAGTCAATGATTGACTTTTGGAATACTCTGTACAATGTAATTTTGTGAGGGAGAGAACACTAACAATTGGGGAAATCAGGAAAGGTTGCACATAGGAAATTATGCTTATCTTTGAAGGAAATTAGGGAGTATAAGAAGTAAACGTGATTCTAAGAGACAGAGGTATGGCTTCCACATATGACCTCTAAAAATACAGTTACTCATGTGACATAGAGGTACGTGTGATTATTAATGATACTTGAAAATAAATGCAATGTATGAAACATTATAATACTTCAGTGATTTGTGTGGATATCCCTCCAGTGAGACAGATTAGAGTTTCTCTACACTTATGTAGCAGCAAGCACCCCAATATCCCCAGGGTGACTGCCAACACAGGTTCTTAGATCTGCTTTTCAAAAGGAAAGCAACTCAAAATGGGTTAACAAGCTTACTTTAATCAAACACACATTACCTAGTTCAGGGGAAAAAGGTCAGCCCCCCCGAACTTCAGAGTTACAGAACTTACAGATCAAACAGACAGGCTTCCAAACTGTGCAACCATTATATCAATACCAAATCACAGTTACCAGAGAAGGAAGCATCAACATCTGGGTTTTCAAAGCCGGGCGGCTCTCAACAACAGCTTCCCAGAGTCTCATCTGGTTAAATCACACAACACTTCTCAAAGTGAGCCCCAAAGCAAAGCCTCTCATTAGAGTTTATATAGCCTTCTCCTGGCTCAAAGATTGTAACAACCTCCTTGATCCACTGCCCAATCACAAAGTATCAAGGTGTGGGCTTTCCTGAAAAACAAGCCTCCCACCACAAGCTCCAGGTGCACTTAAGCTAGGGGCAGGGAAGATCTTTAAATCTGCATTTCCATTACAACTTACTAGACAATTTAATGAGTAACTCTAGTCTGAAAATTTATGAAAGGAGTATATGCAGTTTGTATGACCATGGAAATTGGCCATCCAGCATTGTATTCAAGATATAATGATTGGATTTGATTCAGGATACTTGAAACTATGGTACTTTTCTTCCTCAAATATGCAGCTCAAATATGGAATTGTGTAAGTGGATCCAGTGGACAAATAAGTGAAAAAAATTTAAAAGTTCAAGGACTTTGGTTAATTTGAGGTTTACAGTGTAGAAAGTAGATGTTCTCACTTTGCCAATTTATATTGAATCATTTTCTAATTTGATGACTTGGGCGATGCTGAGGATGGGTCACCAAATTTATCTAATAATCTTGTCAGCACCCCACTACACCCACCCACCACCTGTCTTTGAAGGACATTTATTCTCCAAAGCATCACTTGGATTACTTACTTATTTTCTAAATGACAGCTCAAAGTTGACTCACACTGGAGAATGTTGGCATTTCACTCCTCCAGTCACCTGTGCTTGATCAAAAGACCTGGATGGGCCATAATATTTTCTTTTAAAAAATTCATTATTCATTCATTTCAGACATTCTTTTCTTCTTAAATTTTGAGTTCCAAATTCTCTCCCTTCCTCCTGCCCCTCTCCCACTCCTTGAGAGGGCAAGTAATATGATATCAATTATACATATGAAGACATGCAAAACAAGTATGCTTCAACTTGCACTAAGATTTCATTAGTTCTCTCTCTGGAGGTGAATTGCATTTTTCATCATGAGTTCTTTGGAATTGTTTTGGATCACTGTCTTGATCAGAGGAGACATGTCTTTCACAGTTGATCATCATTACAATATTGCTGTTACTATGTATAATGTCTCCTGGTTCTTCTCACTTCACTTTGCATAAATTCATACAAGACTTCTCAGGTTTTTCAGAAATCTGCCTGCTCATCATTTCTTATAGCACAATAGCATCCCATCACAGTCATATACCACAACTTATTCAGCCATTCCCCAATTGATGGGCATCCGTTCAATTTCTAATTCTTTGCCACCACAAAAAGAACTATTATAAATAGTTTTGTACAAATAGGTCCTTTTCCCTCTTTTGTGATCTCTTTCTGATGTAGACCTATTGGGGGTATTGTTGTGTCAAAGGGTATGCACAATTTTATAGCCCTTTGAGTATAGTTATAAATTGTTCTAAACTAGTTGTACTAGTTTACAATTCCACCAACAGTACATTAATTAGTGTCCCAACTTTTCCACATCCCCTCCAGCATTTGTCATTTTCATTTTCTGTTGTTAGCTAGTCTTATCGGTGTGAGATGGCATCTCAAAGCTATTTTAATTTGCTTTTCTCTAATCGATAATGGTGTTAGAGCATTTTTTCCATGTGACTATAGATAGCTTTTATTTTTTAAAACCTTTTTTTTTGTTTGGATTTGAACTGTCCTAGACCTCTGAGATAGCTAAAGTTTCTTTATCTTTGATGCATAATTTCTCTTTTGGAGAGGTCTGAGAGGTTGTGGGGATTGGAGAAAATGTCTAGTTTGCCATCTTGTTGCTTATGTGACCCAGAGACAGAGTATATAATCAATAAGCAATTAATGAATGCACTCATAGAAGGTGCTTAATAAATATTTGGTGATTAATGATTTTGAGATTCTTTAATAATTATATAGAGACCCATAACCTATAAGCATGTATATGTATTATACATACATGCATACATACATACATATAATTCTTAATAATAATGGCTAGCCTTTATAAAAGGCTTTAAGGTTTATAAATTGCCTTACAAATATACCATTTGATCCTCAAAACCATTCTGAGAAATAGATTCTATTTTTAGCTTCATTTTACAGAAGAGGAAACTGAGGCAGACAAGGGTTAAGTGACTTGCACACTGTCACATCGTTAATAAGAGTCTGAGCCTGGATTTGAATGCAAATCTTCCTGACTTCAGGTCAAGAACTTTCTCCCCTATACCACTTAGCTATTTATGGGTAGGTTTTATCTGCCCAAATAGATTGTAAACTTTTTAAGGGCATGTACTTGATTCTGCCATTGTATCTTCTGGAGTAGTTAGTATAACATTGCTGTTTGTATGGTGGGTCAAAAGGAATACTTTTTGAATGGAAGTATTCAGAAAAATATTGAGGATATTTGTTACATTTGTAAAATATTCTTTTTAGTCCTTCAATGATATTTATTAATAGTAATAATATTATTTTCTTAAGGAATCTACATAATTTCTGTATATACTATATTATTTTTCTGCATAATGTTCCCAGAGGGAGCTGTGGAAAGATTTTATCCTCTTCATTTTCAGTTGAAGAAAGAGAGGCACTGAACCACTGATCAAGGGAATAGACCAGACACCTGCAGTCTAGAGCAGAAGAAGAAAGGGAGGAAGAGGGGAAAAGCATCTAGTAAGTAGTTACTATGTGCCAAAAACTGTTAACCACTCAAAATATATTATCTCGAAGAAATTAAAGCTATTTATAGTTATAAAATGTTCTAAATCATTATTGATCAGAAATTCAGGCGCTGAAGTACCACCTATCAGATTAGCTAATATGACAGAAAAGGAAAATTACAATTGTTGGAGAAGATATAGGAAAATTGGGACATTAATACATTGTTGCTGGAGTTGTGAACTGATTCAACCATTCTGAAGAGCAATTTGAAACTGTGCCCAAAGGGCATTCAAACTGTAAGTACCCTTTGAACCAGTAATACCACTATTAAGTCTGTATCCCAAAGAGATCATAAAAAAGGGAAAAGGATCTACACGTAAAAAATATTTATAGCAGTTCCTTTTGTGGTAGCAAAAAATTGGAAACTGAGGGGATGCCCATCAATTGGGGAATGACTGAACAAATTGTGGCACATGAATGTACTGGAATACTATTGCACTATGAAAAATGATGAGCAGGCTGATTTCAGAAAAACCTCGAAAGACTTACATGAACCGATGCTGAGTGAAGTGAGCAGAACCAGGATAACATTGTTATGTTATGCATATGCAACACTGTGCGATGACCAACTATGGTAGACTTACCTCTTCTAAGTAATATAATGATCCGATACAATTCTAAAAGACTTGGAATGGAAAATGTTATCCACATCTAGAGAAAGAACTGATGGGGTCCGAATGCAGATCAAAGAATACTATTTTCACTCTTTTTTTTTTTTTTTGGATTTTTTCCTTTTGTCCTGTTTCTTCTTTCACAACATGACTAATGTGGAAATGTGTTTTACATGACTGTGTATGTATCACCTATATTAGACTGCATGCCATCTTAGGGAAAGGTAAGGGGAGGAGTGGAGAAAAGTTTGGAACTCAAAATCTTATACAAATGAGTGTTGAAAACTATCTTTTTTTTTAAACAAATGCTTTATTAACTTCTGTTTTACATCATTCATTTCCGCCAGATTTTGAGTTACAATCATTTTCCCCCCATTATTCCCCTACCCATCCTCCCAGAAGAGCAGTCCCACAAGATATCGCTTCCTCCAATCTGCTCTCTCCCATACCTTCTCCCATAACCCCATCGACTTTTCCATTAGAGGAAGGTGAGTCTTTGTGTCCCAATGCCTGCACATCTTATCTCCCTATTACAAGCAAAAGAGTATTAACAATAGTATTTATATATATCTGAAACATTCAATGTTAAGACCTCGAATTTCAGATCCATTTCCTTCCTCCCTTGTCACCCATTCCCTCTGGGGAGATAAGTAATTCAGTATATGTTGTACATGTCTAGCTATGCAAAACATTACCATAGTAGATATATTGTACAAGGCTGCTTATAATTCCCTCCCACTCATCCCACCCCCACCTGGTCCATTCCCCACATGATCCTGTCCCTCTTCTATAGTGGGTACCTCCAACCTCCCCTCACCCCAAGGATGCCCTCCCATCCATCATCCCTCCTCTCATCCCCCTTCCCCCTATCCTGCTGCAGGTTGAGATATCCCATTTAGTATGTATGTCATTTTCTCCCTGAACCAAATTCAATGTGAATGTGGTTCTGCCTTTTTAGCCTTCCTTATCCTCCCCCTCTTTTGCAACCACTTCCCCTTGCTTCCTCTACATTTGATAGTTTACCCTACCCTGTCTCTCCCCATCTCCTCCTGCCGCTTTCCTCTCTCACCTCATGATTTCATCCCTTGAGTATTTTCCCTTCCCAACAAATTCAACCTATGCCCTCTATCCATATATAACTGTAACCATATACACACACATTCACATATGTATTCATATGACCACACCCCCTTCTTACATTATTTTCATAGTGAGAAAGATATCATCAGTCACAGATATTGCTTTTCCATATAGGAATGTAAATAGTTCAACTTTGATAAGTTCCTTTTGATTTCTTTTCCCTGATTACCTTCTCAGGCATCTCTTCCTTCTTGTGTCTGGATGTCAAATTTTCTATTCAACTCTGGTTTTTTCCTCAAGAATGCTTGAAAGTCCTCTATTCCACTGAATGACCATATTTTCCCCTGAAACAAAATACTCAGTTTTGCTGGGTAGGTGACCCTTGGGTTCATTCCCAGCTCTTTTGCCCTCTGGAATATCATATTCCATGCCCTTCGATCCCTCAGTGTAGAAGCTGCCAGGTCCTGGGCTATTCTGATTGTGTTTCCACAATATTGAAATTGTTTCTTCCTGGCTGCTTGTAGTATTTTCTCCTTGATCTGGGGATTCTGGAACCTGGCTATAATATTCCTGGGAGTTTTCTTTTGGGATCTTTTTCAGGAGGTGATCTGTGGATTCTTTCAACCTCTATTTTGCCCTCTGGATCTAAAACATCAGGGCAGTTTTCCTTGAGAATTTCTTGAAGGGTGATTTCTAGGTTCTTTCTTTGATCATGGCTTTCAGGTAGTCCAATAATTTTTAAATTGTCTCTCCTGGATCTATTTTCCAGGTCAGTGGTTTTTCCATGAGATATTTCACATTGCCTTCTAATCTTTCGTTTGTTTGGATCTGCTTAACAGCATCTTGATTTCTCATAAAGTCATTAGCTTCCATTTGCTCCAGTCTAACTCTGAAGGAATGAATCTCCTCAGTGAACTTTTGAGATTCTTTTTCCATCTGGCAAATTTGACTTTTTAAGGCATTCTTCTCCTCATTGCCCTTTTGGGCCTCCTTTGCCATTTGAGTTAGTCTATTTTTTAAGGTTTTGTTTTCCTCAGTCAGGCTGTTGACCCTCATTTCCTACTTTTCCTGCATCCTTCTCATTTCTCTTTCCAATTTTTCCTCCACTTCTCTTATTTGATTTTTAAAGTCCTTCTTAAGGTCCTCTATGGCCTGCAGCCCGCTCATGTTTTCCCCTGGGGCTTTTGGAGCAGGACTTCTGACCTCACAGTCCTTTTCCCGCTCTATGCCCCCAAAATAGGAGTCTAGGGTTGCATTTTTCTGTTTCCTTTGCCTTGGCATGTTGCCACTTAATTACTTGACTTTTGGGCTTGTTGCCACACTATGGCTTTAAGGCCAGATAGAGGAATTTTCGTCCCGAACGTGTGGGGGGCAACTTCCGTTTCTGGCAAGCTGTAAACCCACCCACGACTTCCACCCTAGATCATAATCCAGATCCAGGGAGGTTAAAGCAAGAGCGATTACCCCCCAAGACTGATCGCTGGATCTCCCTACAGTTTGGCAGGCCGGGAGCTGGAGCTGCCTCTGAAAACTACAAAATGGCTTTTGTCCTCAGTGGCTTCTAGCCCCCAGGGGAGGGAGCCAACTCATTCCCTTAATACGGGTCCCAAAGTCCATAGCAGACTAACCTCTTACTTTGTCCTAGGCAAGTCTATGTTGATAATTCTGGAGTCGCCACAGCTTCTGGTGTTCTGGGGTCTCTCCAGCTAGCTGCTGGCCCTGCCGCCCTGGGGCTAAAACCTTGGCTCACGCGGACCTGGGCTCGGCTTGGCTCCTGCGCTCTGCTGCTTGCTGCCAGGTCCCAGACCACTGTGCTGGTCCTTCCTGCAGGGCTGCTGGGCTGTCCTCAGCGGGAGGTTAGCTTCTCTGTGTCGTTCTGTGGGTGCTTGGGCTCCAGAAGTTGTTCAGAGTCCCCTTTTACATAGTTTGGGGGGAATCTGGGGGCAGAGTAGCTTGGTTGAGCTGTTTCTACTCTGCCATCTTGGCTCCGGCCCTCAAAAACTATCTTTACATGTAATAGGAAAAAATGAAATGCTGTTTATGAAAAAAAAAAATTATTTTTGCTCTTCATAATAACCCTGTGAGGAAGTTGCTATTCTTATCCCTACTTTTACAGTTGAGGAAAAACTGAGGCAGACAGAGGTTGTGACTTGCCCAGGATCACATAGCTAGTAAGTTTCTAAAGATGGAAATGATTTGAAGTATTTCTACCTCTAGGCCCAGTACTCTTTTCATGGAGCTATTTAGCCAGGAAGTTAATTTGTTATACCTATCAAGGCAGAAGCTCTGGTTTGTGGAACAGAAAGACAGTTGCTATTGCTAAGGACCTTGAGAAAGGGCATCAACCCTTTTCCCCTTCCTGACACTACCTATAGTCAGCCTATAAAAACAGAACTAGCCTAGACTTCTGAGGTTGTGTCCACTAAATGTCCCTTATAGTGAGAACTGACAGGAAGGAGGGCACAAGAAACAAGTAAGATTTTTTTGTGTCAGAGTAGCATAGCCTTGGGAGTTAGGATATCAGGGTGGCCTTTCTTGTGAGACATCATTTGTATTCTGTTGGGCTTTAAGTATCCCAGTGGGGAAGCCAAAGCACAGTGGACCATGCAGCAAATTATTAGAAAACTCAGGTACAGAATAGGCTACCACTCAAGGTTCAGCAATGATGATTGTGTCACAAGGTCAGTAGCATCTGTTCTCTACCTGTCTAAGACATACAGCAATGCACAGCAGAAAGAGCTCTGGATTTTGAGTTGGTAAACCGAACATTCAAATCTTCTTTTTCTTTAATTTTTTGGGTTATTTTTAAAATTTTAAACTTAAATACAAAGGGAGAAAAGAAAAAATACATTGCCATGTACATAGCAGACCATTAGAGAGGATTCAATATAAAACAATACATTTCCATTTCAAGAAAACCAATATAATAAATACTGCACATTGTTTTCAAAGCTGCCCAGCTTTTCTTTGCTTTCTTGTTGGGTTTCTTTGTTCTCTACTATGTCCTCCCCCCCACTCCGACCCAAAGAAGACTAACAATTAACATTTAATGCTAAGAAAACACAGGTGCTCCATCAGCCACCATCACACCATCCATACGTGGAACCATTGGTTACAGCAAATGGAGAAGTTTTGAATGCTGTGGATAAGTTCACTTACCTTGGCAGTGTACTTTCCAGGGATGTACACATTGATAATGAGGTTGATGCACACATTGCCAGAGCTAGCTCAGTGTTTGGGAGGCTCTGAAGGAAAGTATGGGAGAGAAGTTCTACAAAGGTGTTGTGCTGGCCTCATAGTATGCCTGTGACATATGACATGTATGACTGGACAGTCTCCAAGTGCCATGCCAGGAAACTGAATTGCTTCCATTTGAATTGTTTTAGAAAAATTCTGAAGATCACCTGGCATGATGTTACCACACACAGAGGTTCCTTCTTGAACTAAAATGCCAAGCACTCAAACTCTGCTTCAGAGGGTGCAACTCCAATGGACTGGCCACATTGTTCGAATGCAAAATGTATGCCAAAAAGACCATTTTATGGATAACTCATGCAGGACAAATGTTCTCATGGTGGTGAGAAGAAGTGATACCAGGACATTCTCAAGGCCTCCCTCAAAAAACTTTGGAATTGATTGTGTGATGTGGGAGATAATGGCACAGGACTGCTCAACATGGAGTGCCCACATCAGAGAAGGTGCTATACTCTATGAGCAAAGCAGAATTGAAACAGCTCAGAGGAAATGCAGGGTGTGCAAATTTGCAGAATCCACCCCAAATGTTCACATGGACTATTTCTGCCTGACCTGTGGTAGAGCATTCCAAGCTCATATTGGTCTGATCAGCCATGGTCAGACACATTGAAACTTTAGCATAGCTATGTCATTTTGGTCCTCCTCAATAATGAAGGACAACAACCAACCAATTAAATGTGTGTGTGGGGGCATATGTATTATATGTGTGCACACACATATCTATACACATGCATAGATATCTATAAACATATGTATATATACATACACATGCATACACATTTATGTAAGACTGTACTATGCTTATTTCTGCCTATCATCCCTGTCTCTAAAGGTGGATAGCATCTTCCTTCATAAATCCAAGTCTTTCCATGTTTTTTCTAAATCAGCCCAGCTCACCATTTTCTACACCACAGCTATGTTTCAACTTAATCACATCCTATCCTCCCCCTCCCCCCGCCCACTATTTTCTGTACTCTTTCTATTCTTGGCTACATGGGTTTTATTTATACAAGAAAATTTTAATTTAAAATAATTGAAATGATCCCTTTTACACTTCAACAATGCTCTTACCTTTTAATATAGTTTAAGGTCTGATATTGTTGAATCTACTTCCTTTACATCATTTTTCCCCTCGTTTTGTTGAAGTTCCTTTTTGTTTTTCAAACTGAATTTTATTATTTTTTCCAACTCAGTAAGATAATCTTTTTAGTAATTTAATTGGGGTGACATTGAATAAATAGATTAGTTAGGTAAAATTGTCATTTAAAATTATATTGGCTTTACCTATCCATGAACAATAAATATTACTTCAATTATTTAGATCTGAGTTTGTTTAAAGAGTATTTTATGTTTATGTTCATATAGTTCCTGTATCTGTTTTGGCAGGTATATGCTCAGTTATTTTATACTGTCTAGGTATTTAAATGGTCTAAAATAACATTGAATAATATTGCTGACACAGTGTAGTTTCTCTATTTTTCACTTTTGATTAAATCTAATTTAACTTTAACTTTGTCTAAGATCATGATTACTTTCCTTGCTTTTTTTCATACTAAATTCTACTCCTGCCCTTTATTTTATCTTTGTGTACATCAATAATTGTGACAAAATCCTGAAAGTCTGTCAATTCATTGAATTTCCATTTTTTTATTCAGGATTATACTTAGCTTTGCTGGGTATGATACTTTTGACTGCAAGCCCATTTCTTTTGCTCTTTGATATATAGTTTTCTAAGACTTGCAATCTTTTGGTTTACCCACTGCTAGGCTGTGTGTAATTATAATTGTGCCTCTGTGGTATTTGAATTGTTTTTTTTTTTCTTGTTGTTTGTAATATCTTTTCTTTAACCTGGGGGTTTTGGAATTTGACTATGACGTTCCTATAGGTTTTCATCCTGGAATCTTCTTCAGGTGGTGATCGGTGGATTTTTTTCTGTTTCTAATTTTTGCTCTTGTTCTATAACTTCAGGACAATTTCCTTCAATTATTTCTTGTATTATTATATCAATATTCTTTTGTTGATTGTAGCTTTCAGGTAGTCTGATTATTTTTATGATTTCTTTTCTTGATCTGTTCCAGATCAGTTTTTTTTATGAGATATTTCACATTCTCTTTTATTTTTTCATTCTTTTTATTTCATTTCATTATTTCTTGTCTCTTATAATGTTGTTAGCTTCCCTTTGCCCAATTCTAGTTTTCAGGGAGTTGTTTTCCTCCTTAAGATTTTGGATCTCTTTTTCAAGTTGGTTGACTTTCTTTTCATAATCTTCTTAGTTTTCTTGGATAGTTTTTATTTGTAAATTTTTTTCCCTCAATCTCTCTTCTTTACTTTTTAAAGTCTTTTTTGAATTCTTCTAAGAATTTTTTTGGGCAGGTCACCATTTGACATTACTCTGGGGTAGGAGAGGCTTTTTTGCTTCAATATCCTACTCTGAAGATGAACTTGGTCTTCTCTATTCTCTATCTATGGTTGGGTTATTTCTCTTTTGCTTATTCATTTTTGTTTTGTTTTGTTTTATTTTTTAGCACCTTTTTATTTTAATCACCTCTAGTCTTAGGATGTGGGGGATGGTGCCTCTGGCCTCAGGTCCTTCTTACAGTACATTTTTTAGCTTTGTCCTAGGCCCAACCTCTGCACTCCTTTCCCCCACCAAGCCACAGCCAGGTCCCCCTGGCATACTATGCTGGAAATGCTTTTTTTTTTTTGGAGAGCAATTGGGGTTAAGTAACTTGCCCAAGGTCACATGGCTAGGTTTTTTTGTTTGTGTGTGCATTAAGTGCCTGAGGCTGGATCCGAACTCAGGTCCTTCTGACTCCAGGGCCAGCACTCTACTCACTGTGCCACCTAGCCGCCCCTGGAAATGCTTTTGTTCTCTGAGGACCCTGCAGTGGCTATAACCTTCAGTTCTCCCCTCTGGTCTGGAACCGAAACCAAGAACTCAGCTCTCCTGTAAGTGCTCACAGCCAGTAGCATCCTTGCCCCACTGCTTCTTTACTCACTGGCATGTTCTGGTTCTTTCTTGCCTTCCAACTGTAGTGACCATGCCTTGGCAGGACAGTTGGGCCTGGTGTCCTGTGGCAGCAGAGTTTGCTTCAATCTTCCCCTGCTCAGATGTCTGACTCCCCACACTGTCTATGAGGTGAGAATTCCTGGGTCTGAGGATGGGGCTACCTCCCAACCCAGCTGCCCCCAGGGCAGTGGAGATAGCTTGGAGGTCTTTACATTTCACTCAGCCTGAACCTCAGTCCTGGGGTCTTTCTTCAGAACTTCTCCAGTTGTTCCAGGAAGACCACTGCTCTACTACAAATCTTGTTTATTTTTGCTACTCTATGGTCACCTCAAGGTGAGGAATTCTGGAGAGCTTGGGATTTTCTGATCTCCTCCAATATCTTCCCACAATTGTCTCCCCATGTTCAAATCTTTATCTTCTACTTGTTGCCTCTATGAATCTAAGCAGGTGACTCAACTTCTCTGGACATTAGTTTCTTTTTATGTAAAGTGGCAACTAGATGGTGCAATGGAGAGAGGGTTGGTTTTGAAGTCAGGAAGACTCATCTTCTTGAGTTCAAATCTGGCCTCAGACACTTACAAGTTGTGTAAGCCTGGGAGGGCAAGTGACCTAACCCTATTTGTCTCAGTTTCTTCATCTGTAAAATTAACTGGAAAAGGAAATGGCAAATTATTCTGGTATCTTTGCCAAGAAAACCCCCAAAGGGGTCGTGAATCATTGGACATCACTGAAATGAATGAACAACAACATGTGAAGTGAGGGACTTGGACAAGGTTGGTGGTTCCCATGTAGCTGTTCAAGAACCTGCTGGTGGTCCATGATAATGGTCCAAGGGGTTTGTGCTAAAAATCCTTTAATGTCAACTTAAGCAATACATAATTATAGAATATTATAGATAGTATGTTAAATTATCCTGAGGGTTCACACCACCTTTCATTTTTGTTGTTTTTGAATGGGGTTTATGGAACAACAACAACAAAATTAGGAGCCACTGGATTAGATGCTTTCCATGATCTATTCCTACTCTAAATTGAAAATGCTTATGAACCCTTACATTCTTTTGGATATGCCCATTCCAGAGATCATGGCACGTTGGCAATCATAGGGGAACAAGAACAATTGTCACAGTCCCATCTCAATAAATTCTGAAATGGCAATATAATGGGCCACATTGTAACAAATATTAGTTCAACGGTTCTGAATCTCCTTGCTTTTATTTATTTCTGGACAACCTAACAGGGAGAGAAAGTTTGATGTCCTTGTTAGGGCTATTGATAACAACTGCTCTGTTCCTGTCCCCTCAGATTAAGTACTTTGTCTCCTTATTTATAATAACAGTTATAGCCCACAGAGATTGTAAAGTAGTCTTTGTTTGTTTGGGGTCCCTTCCATTTCCATTTATTTACCTTCTTTCTCCTATGTGGTCAGTGTTGTTTTCTGACAAGACAAATTCTCTTCAGCCTGCAGTGATCTTGAGCTCCCAAAACATCCATTTGTCTTCACAGTCAAAATTCTCTTTCCCTTGGTGCCTTTGATTTCATTGAAATATTAAATTATTCATCAGCCTTAAGCAGGTTACACTAAGGTATGGATGACTGATAGGTTTAACTTTCCCAGGGATATTTTTGTTTCAAAAGAAGAGCTCCTAAACCCAGATCTCTAAATAATAGAACATGTTCAGGAATACTTTTGATTAAGGGACATAGTCCTCTTTCCTAGAAGCTTTTGAGATGGAAGAAGCTTAGAGACAATCTAGTCCACCCACCTCATTTACTAGATGAGGAAACTGATGTTCAAAGGCCAGAAGTGATTTGCCCAACATCACATAACTACCTATTGGTGACCCCTTTGTCTGTGATGTTCTCCTTCCTCTACTCTGGCTGCTGACATCCCTGGCTTTCTTTACATTCCAACTAAAGTCTTATCTTTTACAAGACACCTTTCCCAAACCCTTTTAATTCTAGTGCCTTCATTATTGTTTCCTATTTATCTTGTATAAATTTTGCTTTGTATATATTTGTTTGCATATTGTGTCTCTCTTTAGATTATAAGTTCCTTGAGGACAGGGACTAACTTTTGCCTCTTTTTGTATCCCCAGTGCTTATTGTAGTTCCTGGCAAATGGTTACTGTTTTAAAAATGTTTATTAATTGATTGACTGACTGATTGAATGAGGATAACCCAATTTCTGGTTGGGTTGAAAGTCCAACCAGTAGAATTTCATAAGATTATTCACATATTATTATATTACATATATAATATTATGTGTAATATTATATTACACATAATATGTAACAGAAAGTTTGTTTCCTCTTTATTCCCTAACCCCCATCCTTAATTGTATTCCCTTGTTGAAGCAATAATGAATGAAGTCCAGATCACTGCAAAATTAGGAATTTGAGTTGAACCAGAACAAATTTACTGTCCAAGACTTATTTATTTTTATTTTTGGTAGAACTTCTTTTCAAGAAGGAAGAAGAATGATTTTTGAAAAAGAGCTCAAACCTCTTCTCACATATTAATCTGTTCCAGATAAACACCTTATAATAATACATATAAATGAATGACTGGTGCATGAACATTTTCAACCTGAAATATCTTAAGGAAAAAAAAAGATTGGGGGAGTCGGACATTTGGTTTATTTACATTCTACATGCTTGCATAGTGAAATACACAATGAAGCCAAGGCTGTGGTGTCTGTCCATACTAATTTTTTCTAATATTTTCAAGTGGGCAATACTCAGGATAGCAGAGATATCATTAGTAAGCCGGGGTGGAGGGTTGGGTGCTTTGCAACCTGGTGCCAGGAATGTTTCTCTATTTTGAAGTATGACTGATGATGATGATGATGATGATATTGTTGAAAATGATCAAGTAAACTCAATAGTTTATCTTAAGGGCCTATATGTGCTGGGCATTGTGCTAAGTGCTGGGGATACCAAAGAAAGACAAAGGAAAGAAAAGAAAAAAATAGACAAAAAAGGAAAAAGTCCCCTCTCTCAAGAAATCTGTGGGGGAGACAATACACAAACAACTATTAACAAACACAATATATACTGAAAAATTGGAGATAATCAACAAAGGGAAAATGCTAACATCAAAGGGATCAGAAAAAGCTTCTTGGAGGAGGTAGGGATTTTAGCTGAAACTTAAATTAAGCCAGGGAAGTTATAGATGAAGGGGGAGAGAATTCCAGGTGTAGAGGACAGCTAGTGAAAATGGATGAATACAAGATGGATGAAGCATCTTATGTAAGGAACAAGCAAGGAGGCCAATGTCACTGGATCTCAGATTACATGAAGTAAAGTAAAATATAAGGGAATTGGAAAGGCAGGAAGGGACCAGGTTGGGAAGGGCTTTAAAAGCCACGAAGTGGATTGTATATTTGATCCTGTAGATGATAAGGAGCCATTGAAGTTTATTGAGTAGGGGGTAGGGAAGTGACATGGTTAGATCAATGGAAGATCATTGAACATCAATTTGACATCTGAGTGGAGGATGAACTGGTGTGGAAAGAGGCTTAAAGCAGGGAGACTAAGTAGCAGTTTTGTTTTCTCAATAGTCTAGGTGTGATGGAATGGGGGCCTGAACCAAGGTGGTAGAAGCATGAAAGGAGAGAAAGGGGGGATATTTAAGAAATGTTTAAAAAGATCATATGACCTTAATTGACATGTGGCAATGGGGAATGTGTCCTATGCAATAAAGAAATTGGGAAAAATATTTTTCTTGACATTTACTTTATCTATCTGCCATAAAACCTCAATTATCAACCCTAGATTTCCACTATTACTCACTTCTGGGTTATATCCTTTGCATTTCACTTAGCATTCTATTTCCACTCTGACTCCCTAAGCTTGTGATTGGTGAGGGGTCACTATACCTATTTTAACCCAGACCTACCCCATTGCTAATACCCAGCCATTTTCATCTCATGCTTCTGTGGGTATCTGACCCAATCTCCTCCCACTTTACACCTCTGACCCTACAGTAAATAAATACTGTACATTCAGTATTACTGAACAGCAAATTAAAAAAAAATCCAGTTCCTGGAAAGGACATGACAATCAATTGTCCTATATCTCAATTTATCATCTCTGTGACTTCCTTGACTAAAATACTCCTCCTTAGTCCCTATTATCATAAAAAGTCAATCTCCAACTTTTAGAGATTAGCTTTTGTGACTTCAAGTAATTGTGTGATTTTATTATTAACCTCATTTTCACTTTTGCATTGGCAACCACACACATTTGTGGCTATGTGCAGTAGAAGAAATGAAAGGTGTGATGCAGCAAGTTTATATCCACCAAAAGGGGAAAAATATTCATAAAAGTGTTTGTGAATCTGCTCCAGGAAGTGTTAAAGTAACCTTTTAAGTGTCCTAAGAGGGTACTCATGCTTGTGGGGCCAGTGAGTATCTGGTCCTTCCCCACTACCCATGTCACTGGACTCCTCAAGCATTCTGGCCAGAAGCAGTGCAGAGCATGGTGGTCCATTGTCCTGCATCTGGCCCTCGAAGAGATGTGCCAGGCCAAGCTATATGGGGCTGAGCCACCATGGGGGGGAGTTCTAAGCTCTGACTGGGGGTTGAGTCCTCACTCTAAGGCATGTGCTTTTCATAGGGAGCAGTTCCACCAAGGAGTAGAGAGGGAAATTAGAGATGGCAGGTTGCCTTTTTCCCTTTTTTATCCTGGGGGTTCTTCTGACTTCCCTGCCCTTGGCAGTGACTTTCCTCTCCCTTGCATTTTATGGGTTATTTCATAGTTATTGTGTTAGGAAAAGTGCATATTATCAGAATTAATGTTTTCTTATAAAGAATTGTATGTAGAAAAGTGTATTTTTTGGCAATCTCTTGCTAAAGATTACATTTTTTTGTGGTCTCTAGAACCTAACTTCTATTTTCCATAGGTTCAATGTATCAACATTCACATTTTTTACTTTTGTGGTATTTTCTAGTAATATCACCCCTGCAAAAGTAGAGGATTGATTGCATTGTTGTCTTGCCATATCAGAATGTAAGCTCCTTGAGGGCAGGAATCATTGCTTTTTTTGTATTTGTATCCCTTGCTCTTAGCCTGGCACAGAATAAGCATTTAATAAACACGTATTTCATTCATTCATTCATGGACCAAAGGACCACTTTATTATCATTGTACTCCTTTTGGTGGCATAGCTTCTCACTGTTGAAAAAAAAGATGCTTTGGGATGTCATGAACATCTTACTGATACCTAAACTGTCTTGAAGATAGAATAACTGGAGTTATAGATACCAATCAGTTATGATCAATAGAATTGGATTTGCAGAGTTTGAACAGTCTAGGAAATCAAGGACCCAAGGGTGGAAAAACTCTTAGGGAGTCATGCAAATAATCTGATGGGAGATATGCTTCTCATTCACTTTTATACTTTCTGGAAGAGGATGGATATTGGAAACTTGGCTAATGTTGATAATTTAATTACTTTTCCCTTCTTATGCCCATTTTCCTGCTTATAAAATGTTATCACAAATGCAAATCTTGGTGGTTCTGTACCTCCTCTCTGCCAGTGTCTGAGATTTCTTCCTCAACTGACCCCTTGTGTGTTTGTCTATTTCCCTTTGAGGTAGAGTTTTAGGCCCTACCATCTGGGTACCTGTGTTCCTGAGAGAGTTGTCACTCATTATTGTGGGGGTATGGTGGTGATGTAAAGGTCTTTATTATGTATGAAGGAAATCTTGATAAATAAAATCCCAGATTAATTTGATGAATTCTTAGGTGAACTTGTTGAGATTACAGGAAATGGTCTTGCTTTGGTGGGATCTTAGGGACATCTTTTTTTTTTTTTAGTTAATTTATATATTTTTAGTTTTCAACATTTGCTTGCTTAAGTTTTAAAATTTTTCCCCTCTTCCCCCCTCCTTCCCTAAGATGGCTTGCAATCTGATCTAGCTACATATGCATTCCTATAAAATACATTTTTACTTTAGTCATGTTGTAATAGAAGTATCATAACAAATGAATTATAAGAAAGAAAAAATAGTATGAAGAAAAACAACAACAAAAAAGAAAATAGTCTGCTTTGCTCTACATTCAGACTCCATAGTTCCTTCTCTGGATGTGGATGGCATTTTACATCATGAGCCCTTTGGAATTATTTTAGGTTTAGGGATATCTTTTTGTGGAGCATTGGCATGACCATTGTTGTAGTTTATTCTTTGTTTTTGAAGAGGATCAGTGACATCATGGGGTAACATCTTGACTCACATGTGAACTGGATTTAATTGAGGCAGAGTTGCATAAAGTTGTGTCTCACTTTTCCTCCCAGAGTCACTGAAGTCCAGTGGTAAGATAGAAGTTAAAGCAATGGCCCCAGTTGCAGTGGGTGACCTTGACATACTTGATATCTGACCAAACTCTAAGCACTCCACAGAGCCTGCTTCAGTTGCCTTCATGACTATTGGAACAAATTATTCTTATTTGCTCATTCTAACAAGGGAACTCTTCATATGCTTGGAATGGACTCCCCCCTAACTCACCAACAGGTCTGTTGGCTACTGTCAACTTGGTTTAGCCTGTTTGCTAAGATGGTTTGTGGTGATGTGGATGGTGCACATACTATAGCTTCTTGGAGCCACAGGTGAGAGGTGGACAGAAAATGTGGATAAGCAACCCTGAAAAGCTCTCAGCGAGGCCTCACACCAGAGGTGCTAGGCCTCCTTGAACATCCCATATGTGCTCATTGGTTCCTTAATGAGAGAACATAGAGAATTATGATTTGCTTTCAGAGCCTGGGGTTGCCACAATGGTGATGGGCTGGCTGGGACTCTTGAATGTGGAGTAAAGCTTCTCTGTGGTCTAGAAAAATGAACTGACAGGCCAGCATACACTCATCTAGACTACCCTTTTGTCGTTCACTATGCAGAAGACAGAAAAATATAGCAGAATGGGTCTGGTGCTGAAGGTAGGAAAGTGTGCCCTCACATATAGTCTTTTTACTCTAGGACTTGGAAATGGTTGTCTTATAGCTGAAGGGGCACATAGAAGTTACCCATGCTTTCTAGCATCCTGAGAGGAAGATCCTGAGTGTAGACTTTTTGAGCCCAAAGGATAGTACAATTAGAGGCAGATGTGTGTGCCTACTGAACTCCAGAAGTAGTTCATGGGTAATGTTTATAGAGATTCCTTGTGCTCAGGAGGTAAGGATGGTAAGTGGCTGTATTGCATGTCTCTGACAAATTCTTAATTTGAAAACTGTGTAGCCTTGATTAGTCAGAAAAAAGCAGTATGTGAATAAGTTAGAGAGACATACAGATCTGGAGACCAAAAATAAATACCTGATGTAATCTCCATCCAATCCAGAGTCAATGAGGAGAATTTTAGAACCAGCTCTGAGCAGGCTTGGTATGAATCAGGCTTATAGGGAGTAATGAAGTAGGTCCAAACAGAGTCAAAGCTTTGTAGGAGATTCATATATGTGAAGCTGATTTGGCTAGTGGGCACACACTAGTTTTCACATTCAGTGGAGACAGAGCAGTTTGCTGCTGCCCTTAGGGAAGGTTTTTCATCCGTTTGGAACCTAGGAGTGTCAAACTAAGCTTGCTACCCTCCCAGTGGGTTTCTTACTTCTTGGGTGAGTACCAGCTGCCATTCACACAGTATTTCCCACAGTTCTTAGCATACCACCCTAGTCTCTAGGCAATGTACCAAGAGAGAAAAGCAAACTTTGCTTCCATGGAATGAATTTGCATTTACACATTCTCTCAGCATGGCATCTGAATGTGGGTGGCTGTGTATCTTTTTTTTAATTGATTGATGTATTTATTTGGTATTTTACTTTCCCCCAGTTATATGCAAAAACTGGATTGTGTATCTTGTGAAAGTAGGTCTGTAACTATCTACTCAGGTCCAGTGCTTGGCAAAGTTTTGACAGACAAAATTCAAATAAGAAATTCTGATGGAAAAGACGTTAGAGATGACCACTGCTGTCCTATTGTAGACAAGAAATCTGAGGACCAAGTAATAGTTTAAGTGGCTTGTCCAAGATCATACAGCTAGTTATTAGCAGAGCTGAGACTAGAACTCTGGTCTCTAGACCCCAACTTCATTGCTTTTCAATTACACCTTTTGACTTTCTGGCCACTCAATCATTCTCATAATCCACTTTGAAGTTATTTTCTTCCCAATGCCCAGTAGTCTCATACTTATTCAAGCTCCTACTAACTGCCGTGTGACCTACCTCCCCCTTTCTGGACACTCTCCTCTGGACACTCTGCCTCTCCCCTTCCCCAACTATGATACTTCATGTCCTCCATATTTTTCTCTCTTCAATTACTTCTTCACAGTTCCCTCAAGGCTGTTCTAAGTGATTGGTTAGCTACTCTACTAAATCAACGCAAGCCAAGGTGTTAATGCTAATACAAAATTCATAATTATGTGGTACTTTACTATTTACAAAACATTACAATTACTGAGATAAGAAGTATAAATAGAGATATGACCAGTGATTGCAATGATTAAGGAACTCCCCTGTAAGAGGAAGGTAAGCAACTTTCCTGCATCTCATAGTCTTAGAGAGTTGTCCAGAGCACTGAAAGGCTAAGAGACTAGCCAAGCGTTACTCAGCTCATAAACGTCAAAAGGAGGATTTGAACCCTTGTCTTCCTGGCTCCAGGTCAGCTGTCAATCCAGTATGATATGCTGCTATGCTATGAGGTAGTGGTCATACAAATATTATACTTGTTATCCCCTATAAAGGAGAAAGCTGGAGTACAGAGAGGTTAAGTGCTTACTCAGTCTGGGGTCACAAAGCTAGGGGCTGTACCAGCCAAGATTTTATCCCATCTTGCTAAGAGGCAGGGGGATGGATCCAATGACCTTGGGGCTTCCCTTTAAGCTGGATGAGTCTTTGAAAAAAAAAAAAAAAGGAAAGTTTGAGTGTTTTGCTTTATTAATGGTTTTTTGGAAACTTAGAACAAAAGGAAAAAAAAGTAGTTCAGTTAATAGAAACAAAGTAGAAACATGAACCAGCCACGGTTTCTTCGAGGGAACAAAGGCCTGTACCGTGTAGCAGACAAAATTTCTTTCAATGGGTAGCTTCTGGGATCCAAAGGAAAACAAATATACTGTTGATTCAGGGTCCTCTTCCACCAGACCATGCTCAGGCATTCTACATACCAAAGCAAAGCCAGAGGGAAAATAACAAATGAGAAAATGAAATTAAAATTACCTTGGAGGTAAAAAAAGTGAGTTCCTTTCAGTCTACCAGATGTAAACCAAGAGAGAAGAAAGTAAAACAGCTGGTGTGAGACACTGATGTCCCCACACAACACAAAAGTTGGTAAATAAAATTTTGCCTGCAAAAAGAAGAATCACATAAAGCAGAAGTAGTAAAAGTATAATGTGTGTGGCAGAAAGACTTGAAATGGATCTGAGTTCAAGTTCTAACTCTAACACTTGCTTAATTGAGGGTGTGGGCATCACTTAACTTTTCTGAGTGTTAGTTTTTTTCTCCAAGAGATGGAACAATAATTCCCTTCCCTGTCTTCTCCTTTTAGTATCCCTTCTGGGAAGGGATAAAGCTTGAGATGGGTCTAAAAGAATGAGAAGACACAGTAGTAATCACAACTATTTAGTATCGGTTGTAAAATAGAAAAATCGATCTATGAATAAGACTAGATGAGTAAAAATCCCAAGTAATAAAAAGTGTCCCAGTGTTTGATAAATCCAATAATATGAATTTTTAGAAGGAAGTACTCTCTTTTTGACAAAAACTGTTGGTAAAACCGGAAAAAAGTTTGGCAAAATTGGGTTTTGACCACCATTTTATACCATATAGCACAATATGGTCCAAATGAATCTATAATCTGAATTTAAAAGGTCTTATCTTCACCCCCCACCTCATACACACTCATTAGAGGAGAATGAATGCAGGTGCCTTTTATAACTATGAGTAGGGAAAGGATTAAATTTTTTTCTTGATTTATTTTGTTTTTATATTACTTAATTTTTCTATTACTCTTTCCTGCTCCCAAAGAGCTCTCCCTTATAAATAAGAATATTTTGTAAAAAGGAAAATAAGGTTTAATAAGACTAATCAACATGTCAACTAGTTTAGATATGATATTCAGTGTTCCATCCTTATAATCCTTCACCTCTACAGAAAAGGAATGAAGGGAATTAATGATGATGAAATGGTTATGATGATGATAGCATTTATAGAGTAGTTTAATGTTTGCAAAGTGATTTATAAATGTCACATTTTATCAAACACCTTTGGGAGGTACTATTATCCTAATTTTACAAATGGGGAAACTGAGACTGGGAGCAATTAAATTGCCCTAGGTCAGTCAGCTAGGAAATGTTTGAAGCTGGATTTGAACTCAATTATGTTTTCATATTTCTTTTTTGTAGACAAGTTTGGGCATTGTAATTGCATAGTATTAAGCTTTAATCATTTTGTTTTTTTTTTCCTCTACACTGCCATAACCATTGTACATATTGTTTTTCTGACCCTGTTTGCCTTGCATATATTTATCCTGTCTATGCAACATCATCCAATGTTTCTCTATACTTATCATATCCACTTCTCACAATACAATAATATGCCATTACATTCACATATTATAATTTACCCACAATTGAAGTATTTTTTTTGTGATAGCAAAGAATTGGAAATAGAAAAGATGCTTGGAGAATGACTAAAAACCCACAACCAACTTGGTATATGAATGTATTAGAACATTATAGTTCAGTAAAAATGATGAATATGGTTTCAGAGAAACATGGGAAGATTTGTACAAACTGATGCAGAATAAAATAAAATAAAGTAAGAAAAGAACAATATACATAATGATTGCTATACTATAAATGCATTTAACTCTGAGTTAAAGAAAAATCAGTGATGGTCCTGAAGAATAGATGATAAGGCATGCCACCCTCTCTCTCTCCTCATAGGAGAAAGGTAGGCAATTGTCTAGAGGAGCAAAATGTGTACTTTGTGGGAGTACTCTGTGTCAAATGTTTTAGCCTGAGATTTTCTTTCTTATAGATGAGGATTTATAGAAGTGGAAGGATTTTATTTTCTTCTAGAAGTGTTTGTGATGTGGGGACAATGGACCTCAGTGGAATGCATTTTGGAAAAATAAATGAGAAAAAATAAATTATGTCGATTTTGGGGGGGGAAGGAGGTAGGAGAAGAATGATTCAGCTTAGAGGGTTTTCCAACTAAGAAAAGGAGCCATTATACAGAAGTAGAAATTTGTCAGGTGCGTGCATGTGACTGTCAAGAACCAAACCTGACTAGAATGAAGACTGTATGAACTTTATCATTCAACCCAAATGTCCCTGATTACCATTTCTTGACAAAACACCCCATTCCCAGAGTTTGTACCTTTGCAGTTTGGCTATCCATCATGCCCAGAATTCCTTCCTTCCTTATCTTATCGTCTTTATGGTCACTAGCTTCCTTCACAAAGGAGAGAATCTCCTTTTATGTGTTTTTTTTTTCTGATTCTACCAAGAACTAGTCTATATGTTACATATTTTGCATATATTTTACATGTGTGCGCATATATCCTTTGCAGAATATAAGATCCTTGTGAGTAGGGACTGTTTTATTTTGGTCTTTTGTATCCTTTACTTATAGCTCTTTTCCTGTTACATAGTAGGCACTTAATAAAAGATTACTGGTTGAGTTATATTTGGATAGAAAGAATGGGGCTAATTTTTTGGATGGCACTGTGCAGATTGCACTGATCTTCATAATATTTTAGGGCCTCCTTAATGAGATTCATGGCTATTCAAAAGCAATCAGACTAACAAGCCATACAGAAAAAAAGCCAAATGGATTAAAAAAGGCCTATTGCTCTCTCTTTGACATGAAGCTATATAGATAGCTAGTCCATTGGGTCCTATAGATTCTTGACATAAATATCCACTGGGAAAATAAGCTAGGAGTAGAATTGAATATGAGAAGGAGCAGGAGTGGAGGTTTCATTTAGGAAACTTCATGAGAATTTCAAATATATTAATATGCTCCCTGACCCCAAACTCCAACTTTTCTTTTAACACCAACTTTCTATTGGTGATGTTGTCTACCTAAACTCTGGAACATGATAATCTCCAAAAAAATGAAATTGATAATGGGTGACCCAAATTATGAGTCTAGATTAATTGTTGCTTTGTTTCTGTTGGGGGAATTTATAAAAATACGTATTAATAAAATCTCTTTTGTTTCACTCTATTCCCCAGCTGGGCAAAATGCTGCCTATAAGAGAGAATCCCCTCTCTTTTTGCAACCGTGGTTGACTGCAGTTTTGATCAGCTGCCTTCTAACTCCTATAGGAACAAAGATACACAATGAATGACACCATAGAGAAATTTTTTCTTTTAAGAAGACACATATGGAAAGTGGACAGACTCTTAATGAAATAAAGGATAGAATATAAACTCTGAGCAAAGTAAAAGATGGGTAGGTGGCAGTTTTTACCAGGGTAGCTATCAGTAACAGAAGCAGCCATTACCATTCTGAATTAGATCTGGATGGCTATGCATCATTCAGCTATGAGCTGTTACCAGCACCTCACCCCTATTTAGGTCATGAAGAATTACATGAGAAAAGTGATATAAAAGATATTATCAAAAAGCCATATTTTTGGAAAAGAAAGTGGTCTGTGTATACATTTTTCTTCTTCACTATACACTTTATGTTCAGACAAACCAGACTATTCACTGTTTGATGATTTTGACTTTACCATTTCTGCTTCTACTCTTGTGCTCTCTGACTGCCATGATCCTTGCCTTTATTCCTGAAGGATCCAGTTTGGTTGTTAATTCCCTTATGAAGCCTTCTTTGATCTCCTCTGCCTCATGATCACATCTCCCCAAAGCTTGAATCAAAAAACCTTCTTCTACCACTCTTTTCTGATTCTCCTTAAGTACTGAGAATGCTATAACTCATAGATAGCTATTTTTGCATTTGTCTTATACAAATATAATAGAGGGGTTGAGTAAATTTTTTAATGCTGCTTCATCAATTCCATTCAATAAGTATTTTTCAAGTACCTATAATGTAAGAAATAGGAGGGTATAGTAGATAGAGATCCAGTCATGGGTCCTGGAAGACTTGGATTCAAACTCTGACTCAGACCTGGCTGTGGGATAATGGGCAAGTCATTTAATTGCTTTGTGCCTCAGTTTCCCCTAATGAAAATTAGGGGTTTGACTTGAGGGCCTTTGAGGATCCTTCAGCTATAAACATATGATGCTAAGATACATCCTAGTCAGGACTAAGTGAGTTTTTAGCAAGTTTCTTGCCAAGCTTCTCAACGTCTATATAGGTCATCCTTCTAATTGATCAGGACAATAAGAAATCTTCATTCACTTGGCTTTTCTTATGTGGAGAGTTTGGGCAAACTCTTTAGAGTGGTTATAGATCCCATCTAGGAGCTTTGTAATGTTCTAAGACTTTATATAATAAGACATCTGCAGACAGGAGTGGGTAGAGATTGGCACCTTAAAAGAATCCTTCCTTGACTTGTTCTCTGTACTGAATTTCCTGCATGACAGTGGAAAACACTTCTAGCAAGTGTATGTCTTTTTATGACTTGTCTACTATTAATGATCAGAGTGTCATTGAATAAGGTTGTCTTTGTTGTTATATCTTTCAAAGAATTTTATATAATTTTGGCGGATACATTGGAAACACCTTGCTGGAGGAGAAGTTTTGAGACAGTGTTTTTTCTATGAAGTTACATGCTTTCTTTATAGTCACAAACAATAAGAAGAGTAGGAATTTGTATTCTCTGTATCTTTCAGTTATTTATGTTATGGTGAAGATGTAGTCTATTGTAGAATATCTCTTGCAAAAGCCAATTTCCCCTCCTGGCACCCTCATCTACGATTTCTTAGTGCACATGTAGCTTTTTCTTATAAAAGTTTTATTTATTTAGGAACTTAATTTAATGGGACTATAGTTGTAGAAACTATTGGTTGCTTTTGTTGTAGCACTAAGAATATCTTCCTATTTAAATCTATCCTGACCAGTGATCCTTTCAGTGCCTTTAAAATTGTGCCACATCTAGCAAGAACCTCTTTTGTGTGCAAGTGGTATAGTCTAGCTGCCTCCCTCATATTTCTTATCCTCAATGTCATTTCTACCTTACTACAAGTACATCTGAGACTGGGATGTTATATTACAAGAACTATGGATCTGTTTCTCTTGATGGTGAAATGTTTGTTATAAAAATCTTTACAGTCTTTTCCTTCTGTCATTTACTTGTCACACTTTTTTCCAGCTTCATCCTTAAGTACCCCAGGGATGACTCTGTACAGTTGGGTCTCTAGCCAATCTTTCTTCACAAGTTTTTCTTTTTCCTTTTTTTATTACCGTCTATAGTTTCTCACCATGTTAGGATATGATACTGCTCATAATCTTCCACTATCTTTCTTTGTAATATTTTACAAATGAATTTATTTTCTAAACTAGCATTGCCCTTAGGTGTCCTATTCCTTCCACTTGGCAAGTAAATCAATACTTGTTGATTAAGGCCCATTGGCCTCCTTGTTATGACAATTGATATACATTAGTTCAGCTTTTGTATAAAACTATTGTAATTGGTTTCAATGTCTCTTTCTCCATCCATATCCTATTCTGCAGCTTGACAACTTCTTTTTACTAGTTTTTTTAATTGTATACTACGTATTAAATTTTTATTCTTTCTTGCAGTTTTGTATTAATTTTAATTTTAGTTTTAATGAGTTGGTGGTCTGATGATGCATAGCCAACTGATTTAGAAATGACTCCCACATCAGTAATAAGTTGCTTCCTCTTTGATAAATATTTTATTTTTGGTAATGCTATTTGGTGCTTGTCATGCATAGTGCCTTTTCATTCTTTTCAAGGGAAAATATTCGTGATTTTTAGAGATGATGTTTTCAGGAATTCTTTAAGTCTTTGGCCCCTTTCATTTTTTAGTCTTAAACTGTATTTTCCAATATTTTGCCCTACCTTATTTTTTATTTTGCATTGAGTATCAAGGTATACATTGATTTAATTTGGAGGTTCTTATCAAGGTCTTTATAGAATTTCTATACTTCTTCATTCTTTGTAACAGATGGTGCACAAGCTGCAATTATTTCCATGGGAATCTTTCAACAAATACTTCTCATGAACTCTGCAGTACATGATGACCAAATGTCCCATGAAATTGTTTCTTATTGCTTGGGGTACACAATGAAATAAATTCCAATAACCTCTTTATTTGTCTCTCCAAGGAGAACTTATGAGCCATCCTTCCATTTAGCTACAACTTCTTTCTGTCTTCATTTACTCTGAGAATGTCAAGATTGGCAGGATTCAATTTCTCTAATTGAATATACACTTGTAGGGGCTTAAATTTATAATAATTCCAGCTAAGTTATTCTTAATAACTTGTTTAAAAACTGTCATGGCACCATCTTCCCCCTTTGTTACAAGCAACAAGAATTGTAGGAGAGCACTGTATAAAACTGAGGACCATCTGTATTGTTCATTGTTTAGGATCAACAAAAACAACTATGAGACGGTCAAGTAATTTAATACCAAGTATGTAGTCTATTGGCTTAACATAGGTTCATTCTGACAAAGCAGGCAAAATTTGCTACTGGGATCAGACTCCACGTCTATTCAGCACTTTAGAATCTGTCAGAGCTTGTAATATGCTGGGAGAATTTTCAAGAAACCAGATCCATGTCTATACCACAATGTGGCATCTGAGGAAGACTTTGTGGAGGTGCTCTGATAAGGTATCTGACCCCTGTATATCAAAATAACACAAGATTCTTTAAAAGATAGGCTGGGCAGGTAGGACAAGCAAGGGATAATCAATGGATAGTCTGTTTGCTCCATTGGTACCCTTTCAATATCAAGAGAAAGCACATAAATGGATTGGGTATTCCAGCCCATTCTTAACATTCCCCACTTCCTCCCTCCTAGTAGAGAACTTATGAGTAGGGATGGGTAAGACTAGCACAGAATGGGCAGGAATGAGAAGTTGTGGCCTGCATACTTGGAGGGAGTACCCAAAGTGATGAAGCATTTCACTAGAGTTTCATGTGTGTGTGTATACATACTATGACCATATATTTACAGATTTACTAAGTGATTTCTCCATCACCTTTCTCATCTTATAGTAGTTCTTTGTTCATCTATAGTAGTTCTCCATTCAGAGAGAAATGAGTGATTCCCATATAAATTCCTTGACATAATTATCTATATCTTTTTTGTTGGGTTTGGCTCATTCAAACTGGGTTAGATGGAAGGGAGGGTTTGTCTAAGCTACTTCCACCTTCTGTAGGAGGCCTTTCTTGGCCTGTCTAGCTGTTAATGAAGGGTCACCTCCAGCTGTCCAGATCTATATCTTACCACTGGACCCAAATGGCTCCAGAGGAGAAAGTGAGGCTGGTGACCTTGCATACTTAAATCCAATTCACTTGTAAGTCATGGCAGCATCTTCCTGCTATCATTGTTCTCTTCTAGAGTGAAGGACAAACAACAACAGCTGCTAGTGACTTTCTCTTGGAGATTACTTTCCATCTACTCTATAATACTCTGTATGTATCTTATTTGTACCTAGTTATTTACATATTTCTATATTTCCCCCTCCATTAGAATGTGAGTTCCTTGAGAACAGGGACTGTTTTCTGCCTTTCTTTGTGTCCCCAGGGTTTAGCCTGGTGCCTGACACAATAAATGTATGTTGACTGATTGACTTTTACCTAACTGCTATAAATTGTGCTAATATGTATGTAGTGAATAGGTCAGGAAAGATGACTTTGGTAAAAATAATTTTCTGGCTTCTATTTCTAGTTCAGTCACAGACTTCTTTTGAGATTCTACTCCACTGAGGTCAGCCACCTACCTTCTCCTCAGTTTCTGTTCCTTTTTGGATCTTTTTCTTCCTGTACACAACCAAGGTTGTTGCTCGGCAATTATGTGAGTATTCTACTCCAGAGGTTTGCTAGAGAAAAGAGTACATATTGGGATGCATCGATTGACAATACACATCATCAGAGCTGACACAAGGCATTGCTTATTAATTGTGGAAAAGATGAATTAGAAACAGCAGGTCGAATCTGGCAGTTTTCATTCCTGTAAGGCTAATATTAATTTCACCACGAGCAGGAAGCCTAAAGAGTTAGGCTCTGTATGAAGCAAATATATTTGATTGTAACATTTTTATCAAATTTTTTTCAGGGCAGATTGGAAGTTGATATTCAAGACATCAAAACTATATCTGCAAGAAGCTGTCATTGTGGAGTTTGCTTTTGTGAGTTGCTGTGTTGTTGTCGTTTAAAAACAACAACAACAACAACAACAAAAATGGTTGACCTACATAATCTATTTAAAAAAAATGGTTTTCTAATGTATGGCATATTTGGACTGCTTTGTGAAAAAAAAAACACCATTTCATTGGACAGTTTTTGTATTTTCGTTATTTAGTTCTGATATTTTTACTAGATGGCATTGAGAATTTGCAAACTAATGAAGAAAATAAGAAAGGAAATTAGCTTAAAGATGCTGAGTCTCTGCGACCAGAAGGTAAATGAATGAGGAACCAGTATTGAGAACTATCATCACTGCCATAATCTTCCATTAGCATTGGAAAAAAAATCCAGGGTCTGACAATTAACTTAGGGCATTGGAACCCAATGAAAAATTAGCCACAGAAAGTTTAGAGTATGGTAACATTACCTTGTATGCTCTTTACTATAGGACCTGACAACTTTACTCCATTCACAAGATTCACTGGAGAGTTTGTATGGCAGGATTACAAAATAAACAAACAACTTTATCTGCAGCAGGCCATGGTTACATGGTAAAGATCCAGCCATTTCATCATTGAAAAGGAACTCCCCATGCAAATCTCTGGTCAGAATGAGTCTCCTCTCAGGCTATTAGGCAGCATGGTGCAGTGTATGACTTTGGAATCAGAGGAGCCAGGTTCAAATCTTAAATTTGCTACTTACTGCTTGTGCTACTTAGGACAAGGCACTTCACCTCTGGGTCTCATTTTTCTTACTCTAAAATTAAAGAATTGGATTAGATCCTTTCTGAGACTCCTTACAGTTCTAAATCCATGATCTTATCATTTGCGAGCAAGTAAGAGCCTTGTATAACCACTCATCTCTTGCTTCCTATATAATTATTTTCTGAGTGGGCACTATTCATCAGGTTGGCAACTAAGAATTTTTTCACCTGCAGGGGGGAGAGACAGAGAGAGAGAGAGAAAAAGAAAGAAAGAAGGAAAGAAAGAAAGAAAGAGAGAAAGAAAGAAAGAGAGAGAGAGAGACAGAGACAGAAACAGAGAGACAGAGAAGGAGTTAGCAAGGGGAGGGAGTGATTAGGATATATTACAAAATATATATTGATTAAACTCCTATTTGAAGGCACTGTGCTTAGGGCTAGGGATCCAAAGACAAAATGAAAAACATTTCTTGAGCTTTAGAAGTTTACATTCCACTATGTATATAATAAAATAAAAATAAAATTAAGTACAGAAATAAAAATATGACATATTATTGTATATACCTGAGAGCCAGTGTCAGAAAGGACTGAGGAACGGTTAATATGGTGTTTGCTGCCCCACAAGTCCAGAAGAAATGCCAGGAGCGTATCAGAGGTCTGCATACAATGTAGGTCTGACCAAAGCCTTTGATACTGTCACTCACAAGGGCTTATGGGGAATTATGTCAAAATTTGGTTGCCTGGAGAAGTACGTCAATTTCACAAAGGTGTGTTTGCCCAGATTCTGGATAAAGGATGATGCTCTCGTGCTTTCCCAGTCACTAGTAGAGTGAAACAAGGCTGGGTGCTTGCTCCCATGCTTTTTAGCATGATATTTTCATGTTGTGAAACGCCTCTAATGAAGATGAACACCGCATCAAGGTCAGCTTGATGGCAAATTCTTCAAACTTGAAAAGGATACCAAGACCAAAGTGGAGGGAGTGTTGGTGCATGATTTTTTTTTGTTTGCAGACGATTGTATACTCAATGCAGCCTCTGAATTAGAGGTGCAACAAAGTATGGATTGATTCTCTGCTACTTGTGCTAATTTTGGTCTAATGATGAACATTAAGAAAACAAAGGAGCTCTGTTAGCCAGCACTATACCATCTACATGTGAAACCATTGGTTACATAAATTTACTCACCTTGGCAATATACTTTCTAGGGATGTACACATTGATAATGAGGTTGACACATACAATGTCAAAGCTAGCTCAGTGTTTAGGAGGCTCCTGAGGAAAGGTATTAGACTGAGAGAAGAGGTATTAGACTGACTACCAAACTGAAGGTCTACAGAGACATTGTCTTGACCTCATTGTTAGATGCTTGTGAAACCTGGACAGTGTACCAGCGCCATGCCAGGAAACTGAATTGCTTCTATTTGAATTGTCTTAGGGAGATTCTGAAGATCACTTGGCAGGATAAGGAACCAGACATTGAGGTCCTTACTCAAACTAAACTGCCAAGTATTCAAACTCTGCTTCAGAGAGGGCAACTCTGATGGGCTGGGCTCATTGTTTGAATACAAAACATATCCTTGCCAAAAAGACTTTTTTAATGAAAAACTCACACAGAACACCTGCTTATGATACAAGGACACTCTCAAAGTCTTTCTGAAGAACTTATGTTTCTACTGGGAGACACGGGAGATACTGGCACAGAACTGGCCAGTATGGTGTACTCTCGTCAGAGAAGATGCTGTGCTCAGGAGCAGAGTGGAACTGAAGTAACCCAAAAGAAGTGCAAGATGTGTACATTTAAAGGCTCCACCCCAGGTGTTCACATGGACTATTTGTGCCTGAGCTGCAGTAGAGCATTCCAAGCTCATATTGGTCTGATCAGTTACAGTTGGGTACACTATAACTTGACTCTAACATAATGATGTCATTTTGGTCCTCTTCGAGAACAAAGGATGACAATCAACCAACCATCAAAAACTTGGCTGTGCAAACGGAGTAAGAAATAAGACTATTGTAACTTGGGTTTCTGGTCAAGACTGAAACACTTTTCGTGAGACTCCCCTAACTGGTGGAAAGAATGCTGATGTGCACGTGTGTGTGGTGTTAGTAGGAGAAACTTTCTTCATTCCTGTTTTAAGAGAGGACATATGCCAACACTTTTTGAGAACAGCTCCAAGAAAGAAAGAAAGCACATGCTTTGGAAGCAGCAAACATGTAGGGGAAGCTGGCACCTCACTCTGTCCCTGATTTCTAGCTTGCTTCCCTATAGACATTAAGGAATTTTCCCATGGGTAAGATCATGGGCTCTCTCTTCTTGAGCAAATGTAACTCTTCTCTAAAGAGCTCATTTCCTCTTCTGTCTTTTCTGGTGTATTCAAATATGTAGAACTTCAATTTGTTTGCCATCTGATTAGATAAATGGGTTTTACTCACCAGTTATTATTTATAATGACCTTTTGTGTAAATAGCATTTGTTTAGGAAAGAATCACATCTATAAGTATAAACTTGGGGCTGCCATCTCACAATACAGACTAATGACTGAAGAAGGAATAGCTTTTTTTTGAATTTTTGAACTTAAAACAATCATGTCCATAGGTAGATATAACTCTGATTCAATACCTTGTTTTTCCCCAGAGGAAAACAGGACTGCCAGCCAGGTTACCCCTTTTCCTGTTCACCTCATGGAAGGAATAAGTCTCCCTTAGAGAGGACTGGGCAAGATTCCAGAAATAACTATCAATGTTTTCCCTCAAGTTACCTCTCTATAGGGTTAGACATCCCATCAGGCTATACACTTACCTGTCTGTTCATCCTGTGTGCCCCACTCATTCAAATCCAAAGTGAAAAGAAGGCAGGCAGGGTTCTTACTAATCCATCACTGCTTGTGAGTTTAGAGTCTGTCCTCCAAGGAGTGCCTTCCACAAAAGAGGTGATGTGAGCACCAGGGGATGAGGACTCTGGGAAGAAGAGGAAGAGAATTTTCTTAATAGTACCTACTATAAGTACGATGTCTATGGTTAATTCGGTTAAAATTGTCCCAAGGAGCCAATGCTTGCCTCAAAGTGGGGTGGGGAAGGTTGGGAACTTACAGAATAGAGTGAGGGGACAGAATAGGAGAATATTGAAGGTAGGGCTAAAGTTAGAGATGTTTGTATTGGAGACAAGTTCATGATTGGCTGTCATGAAGGTGAGATGACCCATCTTCTTACCCTCAACTGGTTAATCACAAAACCCTTTAGGTCACGCCCTTACTTTGAAGACTATTGCCTTGGAGACACAGTAGTTGGGTTTTAAGACAAAATGACATCTAGCAATGCACTTGATTGCATTCTAGACTTTTAAGCTCTGTATCTGAGGAAGTTTTTAGGAATGATGGAAAAAGCTGCTTTTTTCCTCATCATCCTTGGAGTAGAAAGGGTTCTGGACTAGAAGCCAGGAGATCTGGGCTCTGTTCCTAACTTGTCCACTTTTCTTTTCAAAATTTTATGATCCTATGACTTCTTTTCCAGTATCCCTGATGTATGCTCCATTTTGGGCTATCTTACTGGCCTGGGAAGGAATGTCCATCAGCTATGTCAAAATATCTGTATAATGTATGTACTTTTTTTCTTTAAACATTGGAAAAAAGACTATTCCTAGGATGTCTTCAGTCATTGTTTAGGGCTTTATTTTTAGACTCCATACCCTCATTGAGAGAAGAGCCAATCTCAGGATAGTGTTGGGCTAGTGATTATCCACACCCCCCCCCCCCCCCACCCAGGGATCATGTGGGAAACTAGCCAAATTGCTCTACTTGCTGTTTTGTATATATGACATTTCATCTCCCAACTCCATCCCTTTGCATTGGCTTTGCTTTATTCCTTGAATGCTCTCCCTCCTCTCTGCCTCTCACAACCTTTGAACCCTTCAAGGTTCAGTCATTGCCTGCTAATACACATTTACACACTTGGTTATTGATTTATTAAGTGATAGTGACTTTCTCCCATCCCACTCTGGCAAAGTATGCTGTATTTACTTTTTATATATTTTGTAATTACCTACAAGCATAGTGCTAGACATGGAGTCAAATCCAGCCTTGGATGCTTATTAACTGTGTGATTCTGGGCAAGTCACTTGATTTCTGCCTACCGTAGTTTCATCGCCTGTAAAATGGGGATAATAAAATCACCTACCTCCCAGGGCTGTTGTGAGTATAAAATGAGATAATACTTATCTAGTGTTCTACAAACCTTAAAGTGCTATATGAATACTATTAAAATCGTTATTAGTAATTATTATTATTACAGGTTTTCTCTGATAAACACGAGCTCTTTGAAGACAGACAATTTCAATTTTGTCAACATTGCAAAACAAAGTTTTATATAAATATTGCTTTATTATTATTATATTTTATAGTCATGATAATAATATAAAAACAGAAAAGTTCCCCAGCAGCTAGCATAGTAGGAGTTTCTTAAAAAGTCTTTGTTCATTAGAAATTTTTTCCTCTTTTCCACTTCCCAATTCAGCCAAACTTATAACAGAGTCAGGAGACAGATAAAGATCAAGCATCACTTAGGAGTAGCCCTTACAGTGGATGATTTACTTTTAATGCTCCTGGGGTTCAAAAGCACTTTGCTGCTAAGCAGGAATACAGCAAAGAAAAATAGAGGTAGAGTAGATGAAAATAATAGCATCCTTTCAGATAGAAAAGCATAATATACCTCTTTCTGTTTACTTACATGTTTGATTTCTGTGTGGTTTGCCTCAAGGCACAGGATAATCCTTTTTCTCCCTACATGGTGTAATTTTTTAAAAGCCTATATAGTAATATTTTTCATTTTGATGCTTAGTTGCATTGCATAGCATTTATTGATAAGAAGATGGCCATAAAATATCAGGCAGAAATGATAAATCCCACAGTACTGTCTTGCTGTGATGTTTACTTGAGAATCTCTTCCCATAATAGAACTTGAAAAACAAAAATCTATCATAATTCTGCAGATAATAGAAAGAACAATATACAAAATCCTTCCAGATACTGTGTGACAAATGAGGAATCAGTCAATTGAAAAACATTTTTAAGTGCTTCCTATGTGCCAGATACCATGTTAATCACTGCAGATGTGAAGACAAAAATAAAAAGTACTTGCCTTCAAGGATTTTACATTCTGTTAGAGGAAGACAACAATACACAGATAAATACATACAAGGTAATTTTTAGGGGGTGGAGATAAAGGGGGTGAGGAAGGTACCAATAGTTGGAGTGAATCAGGAAAGTTCTCACATAGGAAGTGGTATTTAAGCTGAATTCACCTGAGGAGAAGGGGCATTCCTGGAATAGGGCACAGCCTGTGCAAAAGCATGGAGATGGGAGATGGAATGTTGTATGTGAGAAAATGCAAAAAGGTCATTTTGGCAAAACTAAAGTGGGTGTGAAGAGGAATACCACCAAAGATGAGAGATGGTAGACATATTAGAGGCAGCTTATTATGAAAAAAGGTGGTGGGTCGTAGAGCAGGGATGATAGATCACTTGACCAATTGATTGGATGCTACTGGTTCATAAATGACTAAACATAAAGGCAAAAATTTGATGATACAATTAAATGACTCAGGTACTTGGACAAAAATGTGGACTGTGGATGGAACACACATTTTGGTGTTCAGAGCTGCACTTGTATCATGATGAGCAAAAAAAAATTCTAATAAGAGTATAATAAGGGGAGATGAACATGAAAGACCCTTATCAACTTGATGATTCCCTCAATCAACTTGATGCAATGATAAAAGTATACTATTATTTTATTATTACTATTACTAGTATATTATTTTTACATATAAAAAGTATGTTTGAAGGGCACATTCTATGGAAGTACACATATATCCTAGTACCCTGCTGAGAGAAAACAGGGAATTTTTCTGATTGGCCACCAGTGACTGCAGCTGGATTCAAGATGGATGGCTATGGATATTGGGCATTGCAGAGTTGGACTCTTGCAGAAGACATTTTCCCCTGTGGCCTCTACATTTTTTCCTTTACTTTCTGTCCCTTGGACTTCCTGACCAAAATGTAGCAAGTACAGAAGGGAGAAATATCTTTCTTGATACCAAAATTGCCACTGAGTACTTTATGGAATCTGGGGATGCTGTTATTCGCTTTTGGGAAAACCTACACATAAACCAGACTGATACTTTATTTTGGAGATTTCCCCAGAATAAAAGAAGTGTAATATGAAAAGAGAAACTGACTCCTTGGAATCAGTTCAAAATATTGGATCTTGTCCTTGTCATCCCAGCGTCCTTGAAAGGGCATTCAGCCATAGATCACGTGATCATGAATTTAGTATGTATATTAACAATTATTAATAGTGAGAGCAAAAGATCACAGATGGATAGTCCAAGTGAAGCACTGATTTTCATAGACTATAAAGAGATCTGCAGGAATCCCTAGTTTTGTTTTGTTTTGTTTTGTTTTTTGCCTTTTGGAGGGCAATTGGGGTTAAGTAACTTGCCCAAGGTCACACGGCTAGGTTTTTGTTTGTGCGTGCGTTAAGTGTCTGAGGCCGGATCCAAACTCAGGTCCTTCTGACTCCAGGGCTGACGCTCTACTCACTGCACCACCTAGCCACCCCCCTTTTTTTTTTGCTTTTTGGAGGGCAATTGGGGTTAAGTAACTTGCCCAAGGTCACACGGCTAGGTTTTTGTTTGTGTGTGAGTTAAGTGTCTGAGGCCCGATACGGACTCAGGTCCTTCTGACTCCAGGGCCAGCACTCTACTCACTGCGCCACCTAGCCGTCCCAAGGAATCCCTTGTTTTGGGGGCAGGATTGCTTTGGAGGAGACCCACGGTGAATAAGAATGAGTAGGGTGAGAAGATAAAGATAGGCTGTAGTGTATACTAATGCAAGGAATACCCACATCTATGATCACAGACTGATGGAAGAATTGAAGAAATACCAATTTATTTAACTAATAACTAAAATGTAATATTAAATACCAAGACTATTATTCTTTACCCTTTGGAAAAAAGCACCTTAATCTTGTGGGAAAAATCAGGAAAGCAGCATTCTATACACGGGTTTGCTAGAAATTTGTAGTGTGAACTTGATCAAATCCATCCCATAGAGTATCTCTTTTCCTTAAGGTGAAGCCCAGGCATGATCTTCTATGTAATACCTTTTCTGATTTTCCCTAACTGCTAGTGTCTTTCCTCCTAAACTGTGTTGTTTTTAACTACTTAGAATTTATTTGTATTTATTCACTTTATTAGTTATACTTGCATAACTTATATAATATATATAACTTGCAGTTTACATAACTTTGTATTTCCATGTCAAACAAAAAGCATTTATTAAAAACTTACTATGTGCTAAGCACTGAGTTAAGAGCTAGGATTCGGGGTAGCTAGGTGGTGCAGTGAAAAGAGCACAGGCCCTGGAGTCAGGAAGACCTGAGTTCAAATCCAATCTGAGACACTTAACACACTTACTAGCCATGTGACTTTGGGCAAGTCACTTAACCCCAATTGCCCTCCAAAAAAAAAAAAAAGCCAAAAAAGAGCTAGGATTCAAGGAACAGAAAAAAACAAACAGAACTTATCCTCAAGGAGCTTACATTCTAATGTACTTGTTGAATCCCCCATTAAAATGTAAGTGCTTTGTGAATAAGCATAATTTCATTTTTCACACTTATCCCAAGATCCAGCGCAGTACTTGGCACATAGTATTGGTTATTTAATAAATACTTGTTCATTAGTTGACCGGCCTACCTGGACCTCAATTTCTTTCTGGTTTTTTTTTTTTTTTTGGAGGGCAATTGGGGTTAAGTAACTTGCCCAAGGTCACACGGCTAGGTTTTTGTTTATGTGTGTGTTAAGTGTCTGAGGCTGGATCCAAACTCAGGTCCTTCTGACTTCAGGGCCAACACTCTACTCACTGCACCATCTAGCTACCCCTGGACCTCAATTTCTTCATTTGTACAATGAGAAGTCTGGACTAAATCACCTCTAAATTTCCTTTCCACTTTTAATATTCTATGATTCTAAGATCAAATGGAATATAATCTATATATGTGTGTGTGTGTGTGTGTGCATGCACATACATATATATGTAAATAAGATTTGGAAAGCATAAAGTGCTATAAAATTGATGGCGTTATTAGTAATATCTTTATTCATAACATGAAATGCCTTATGCTCATTGAATCTTAGCCACCAGATAACCCCTTAACAGGTATGGTGGTTTTAGTTCCTTTGGTCCAAAAAATGGTACTAAACAAAGTACCACTGAGGCTCTTCCCTTGCTTCAGCATTTGAATGAAAACAACCTTTTCCAGAGGAAAATAATCTCATTCTGGAGAGTAAAGCTGATGAACTTGTCAGAGCTGTTATCCAGCTGGGGTCCAGAAGGCTTTGCAGAGGCAGCTTGTTCTGACCTCCCACACACTGATATTTATGTTTAAGAGAGCATGGGGCAAATTGGCTCTAGTAGACTAATGTAGATCTTACTCCAGGCTTTCCTAGAGGTAGTGATATTATTACATCATTGAGGCCTAGCTGTCCCTTCTCCTTCCTCACCCTTGGCCTCACCATCACCTTCCTTCCCCACTCCTCACCGCCCCCCCCTTCCTACAACTGGCTGAATTTGGTTTGGAAATTGCAGTTTATCCTCAGACCCAAATTGTTCCCTTGCTTCAACATTTGAATGAAAATAATCTTTTCCAGAGGAAAATAATCTCCATTCTGGAGAGTGAAGCTAATGGACTTGTCAGAGCTGTTATTCAGCTGTTATTCAGTCCAGAAGGCTTTGCAGAGGCAGAATTACTTCTATATATGTGACAAGTAGCCATCTAGCCTTTGATTAAAGACCTCCAGTGAAGGAGAAAAGTACTGCCTTCTCAGAGAATTAGATCACTGAGTTTTTGAACAACTCTGATTTTTAGGAAGTCTTTATGGTTGTTGTTATTCAATCATTTTTCAGTTGTATCTGACTCTTCATGACCCCATTTGGGATTTTCTTTGCAAAGATATAGGAGTTGTTTGCGGTTTGCTGCTCCAGCTCTTTTTATAGATGAGGAAACTGAGGCAGGCAGGGTTAGTGACTTGCCCAGGGTCACACAGTTGATAAGTGTCTGAGCCTAACTTTGAACTTAGGAAGAAGAGTCATCTTAACTCCAGGTCCAGTGCTCTATCCACAGCTCAAACCTCCCCAGTTTCCTTGACCTCTCCTAGAACAAACAAAAACAAATGTAATATCCTTAACGTATACTATCCCTTCAAATGCTTTAGGCCAGCTATCATAGCCTCCCCATGTCTTCCATTTTTCAGAACAGAACCTAATCATTTCCTTCAACCTATTCCCATGTAGTATGAACTTTAGACTGCTTACTATCATGGTGATAGGAATCAATGGGGCAGTTACTTTTGTTCCAGACACATATTTTTGTATTACCCAAGGTAAGTCACTTAACCTTACTCAGACTCAGTTTTTTAATCTGAATAATAATAATAAGAATAATAAACAACAACAACAACAACAACTGTAGTCCTTACCTAGGATTGCTGTGAGGATTAAGGGATACAAAGCTATATAGGATGTCCCCAAAATCTTAGTGCAATTTTAAGCTTTAATAAATATTAAGGCTTAAAGGATAAGCTACTAAACCTTAAAATTGTGCTAAGACTTTTGTCCCATCCTGCATGAAGTGCTTTGCAAACCCTAAAGCACTTATAAATTTTAGTAGTAGTAGTGATAGTAGTAGTAGTACTACAAACTAGGCAGTGCAGTGGATATAGTGCTGAATATGGAATCTGAAAGATCTGAGTTTTAATCCAATCTGTTTCAGAATCTCTTGAAATCTGCTCTCCAAAAGTCTATGGTGCAAGTGAAACTATGCCCAACTTTCCTCCCTTCATTGCAAATAATAAGGAATGGTTATTTTTGCCAAAGTTTCCATCATTACCAATCAGTTCTTCTGTATTTGTGAGAATTAGATCAAGAACAGAAGGTCCTCTTCATGGGAGTTCCACTTTCTGAAGGATGAAACATTCTTGAAAGCAAGTTAAGAGATTGTGAATTGCTCTGCTGAGAGAGAAAGAGACAGACAGACAGAGACAGAGAAAGAGAGAGAGAGACAGAGAGACAGAGAGAGATTGACAGATAGAGACAGAGAGACAGAGAGAGAGACAGAGAGACAGAGAGAGAGAGAGAGAGAGAGAGAGAGAGAGAGAGAGAGAGAGAGAGAGAGAATATTCCAGTAAATGATTAAATAGTTGTACTTCCTCACCACTATCCTATCATGCCTCTGGGACAGGTTTATGATCTATTTCCTGAACTCGGTTTCTATTTCTTCCTTCTGTTCAAATTGTCTGATGTATATTCTGATGACATTATCTTTTCTGTTTTTTTTTTTTTTCATTTGTTGATCTTTTCTCAAATGCTTTCCACCATAGTGACTCTGATTCCTTAACTTCCCTATTTGAGCCTATCTTTACAATATACAATGCTGTGCCCAGCCCCTTGCCCTAATTTATGTAGACTCTTTCTTTTAAACAAAGTGAATTCTTCCAGAGAATTTTCCGGCCATAGATCCCATACCAAATCTCAATTATATCTTGTTGTTGTTCAGTTGTTTTTAGTAATGTCTGTCTCTTTGTGACCCTATTTGGGCTTTTCTTGGCAAAGATACTGAAGCTGTTTGCTGTTTCATTCTCTAGTTTATTTTACAGATGAGGAAACTGAGGCAAACAGAATTAGTGACTTGCCCAGGATCACACAGCTAGTAAGTGTCTGAGATCAGAACTCTAGAAGATGAGTCTTTTGGATCCCACACCCAGCACTCTATTTGTTGCACCACCTAGCTGCTCCTAGTGATTACTATGATGTCCTATTTTTCTTCTTTCAGTAGGATCTCTAGTTCACTCTACTACTCATACATGGTGCATTTATGTATAAACATTTGAGGCATTGGATTTTATTGTTTGCTTCTATTGGTTTTTTTTTTCTGCTGCAAATTTTTGGGCATTTCTCTTGGTATTTTATTTCCTATAATGCAACCATTTTCTATGGTTTTGAAAATGATAGCTGTTTGGATATTTTTCCGTCACTCAATTAATATTTATTAAGCACTTACTATGTATCAGGAACTTTTCTAAGTACTGGAGATACAAAGAAAAGCAAAAAACCCACCCTAGTCCCTGCTCTCAAGAAACTTATAATCTAATGGGGGGGGGAGCATATAAACAGCTATGTATATAAAAGGAAGATATATGCAAAATAAATTGGGGAGACTATCAGCAGGAGCACTAATAATGATAACTAGCATTTCTATAGAATTTTAAGGTTTACAAAGCACATTAAAATATCTCATTTGATCCTTACAACAACTCTGGAGGTAGTTATTATAAACATGCCCACTTGACAGATGAGGAAAGTGAGGCAGGGTTCACACAGGTAAGTGTTTTATCCCAGATTCAAACTTGACTCTTCCTGATTCCAGGTACAGAACTCTATCCACAGCCCAGTGATTAAGGAGGACTAGCAAAGGCCTTTTGTGGGATTTTAACTGAGACTTGAAGGAAACCAGGGAAGTCAGGAATCTCTTTCCTTTTCAATTTTGATTAGACTTATAAAATTCTAGCAGATACACTTAGCCCTTTTCAGGTCTGTTCCATCCCTGGCCAGAAACCTATAATTCCTACTAAACTGCACTGTCACTCAGATACACACATCTCATTTTCATCAATCATCATTTTAATTAGCTGTTTGCTTCTCAAATTTACTTGTCTCTTTCTGGAGTGTTCACCTTCAACTTGAAGCTGTGATGAAAACACTGGCTGCCTTTCTAACAAAATCTTGCCTCAGGTTTTGTAGTCCTTAGGGTTCTGTTCTGGCAGTATTTTTTGTGCCCAGGTGACTCACTAGAGATAGGGAACAGTTATTAGATGTGACAAGTCTTGGGTCTTGTACCCAAGTAGTAGCGCCAGTACCCCTCAGTAAAGAGTTGGCAAACTCCACTACTTGTCTTTTCTCGCTCTGATCCTTACTGGATTACGTCTCACCTGGATCTATATCTGTGGTAAATTCTCAGATTACAAGGAGGTGTTTCCTTCTCAGAGGTGACAGTTCCCTCTCTCCCTAGAAAAGCTTCATTATCTGCCTCTCAGCTTAAAATGTTTAATGGTCTTTCATCTGCTCTGCCTCCTCTGTCACATTCTTCCACTGTCTACTCCAGTGCAGGTCAAAATTTCCCTCTGCCTTTTCTGATCTTATCTCTTCTTTTGTTTTTAAATTAAAACCCTTATTCCATTTATTTTTAAATGTATATTATTTGATCGACATCTCTTATTTTTATACCATATTCATTTCCAAACATATCCTACTCTTTTCACTTACACAGTAGCCAACTCTTTTTTTTTTTTTTTTTTAGAAATTGATTTTTTTTAATTAATTTATTAGTTTAGTTTCAGTTGACAAGATACAATTCCTTAGTTCCTTGATTTTCAAATTTCCTTTACTTCCCTCCCCCCTCCCCTCATGACATCATATAGTACAGTATAGGGTCTGCAAATGCATTCATATTCAACATTATTCCAATTACAAAGGCATATTGTACTAGGTGGGATGAAAGATGGTAAGGAAGAAGTACAACCAAACAATGAGAAGAACAAGATCATTTAGTTTGCTTCCATCAGGATTCAGGCTCAGTTCTTTCTAGTTATATCTCTGGATGGCACATTTCTCACTTTCTTGAGTCATTCGGGATTAACTTATATCACTGCATTGCTGAAAAGAGTCCAGTCTGTCATAGTTGGTCGTCACAGATATGGTATGTCTGTGATTGTATACAAATTTCTTCTGATTCTACTCTTCTCGCTCAGCATCAGTTTGTATAAGTCTCTCCAGGTAATTATGAAATCCGTCACCTCCTCGTTTCTTATAGCACAATAAAATTCCATTACATTCATATACCACAACTTGTTTAGCCATTCCCCAATTGATGGGCACCCCTTTAGTTTCCAATTCTTTGCAACCACAAAAGGGCTGCTAAAAATATTTTTGTACATATGGGTCTTCCTCCCACTTCTATGATCTCTTTGGGATATAACCCTAGAAGTGGTATTGCTGGGTCAAAGGGTATGAAATTATTTATAATCCTTTGGGCATAATTCCAGATTGCTCTCCAGAATGGTTGGATAAGTTCACAACTCCACCAGCAATGTATTAGTGTTCCAATTTGTCCACATCCTCTCCAGCATTTGTCACTTTCTTGTTTTGTCATCTTAGCCAATCTGACTGGAGAGATGTGGTATCTCAGAGTTGTTTTGATTTGCATTTCTCTAATTAATAGTGATTTAGAGCATTTCTTCATATGCTTATAGATATCTTTAATTTCTTTCTCTGAAAACTTCCTATTCATATCCTTTGACCATTTCTCAATTGGGGAATGACTTGTATTCATATAGATTTGGCTCAATTCTCTATAAATTTTAGAAATGAGTCCTTTATCAGAGACACAAGTTGTAAAAATTCTTTCCCAATTTCCCACCTCCCTCTTGATCTTGGTTACATTGGCTTTGTTTGTGCAGAAGCTTTTCAATTTAATGTAATCAAAATTATCCATTTTGCATTTTATAATGCTCTCTAATTCTTGTTTGGTCCTAAAATCTTCCCTCTCCACAGATCTGTCAGGTAAACTATTCCTTGCTTTCCCAAATTGCTTACAGTATCATCCTTTACACCTAGATCATGCACCCATTTAGACTTGATTTTGGTATGTGGTGTTAGATAGTGATCTATGCCCAGTTTCTGCCATACTGTATTCCAGTTTTCCCAGCAGTTTTTGTCAAATAGTGCATTCTTATCCCAAAACTGGGGTCTTTGGGTTTATCGAACAATAGATTGCTATATTCATTAACTGCTGGGTCTCCTGCACCTAATCTATTCCATTGATCCACTACTCTACACCTCTGCCAGTACCAAGCAGTTTTGATGACTGCTGCTGTATAATACAGATTAAGATCTGGCATAGCTAGTCCACCTTCCCTAGCATTTCTTTTCATTAATTCCCTTGATATTCTAGACCTTTTGTTTTTCCAAATAAATTTTGTTATTATTTTGTCTAACTCTACAAAGTAGTTTTTTGGTAAATTGATTGGTATGGCACTAAATATATAATTTAGTTTGGGTAAAATTGTCATTTTTATTATATTAGCTCGACCCAGCCACGAGCAATTGATATTTTTCCAACTATTTAGATCTGATTTTATTTGTGTGAGAAGTGTTTTGTAGTTGTGATCATATAGATTCTGGGTTTGTTTTGGCAAGTAGATTCCCAAATATTTTATAATGTCTACAGTGACTTTAAATGGGATTTCTCTTTCTATCTCTTGCTGTTGAGTTTTATTAGAGATGTACAGGAATGCTGAGGATTTATGTGGGTTTATTTTATATCCTGCAACTTTGCCAAATTTATTTATTGTCTCAAGTAATTTTTTACTTGATTCTCTAGGATTCTCTAAGTATATCATCATATCATCTGCAAAGAGTGATAGCTTGGTCACTTCTTTGCCTAATTTGATTCCTTTGATTTCTTTTTCTTCTCTAATTGCTACTGCTAATGTTTCTAGTACCAGATTGAATAAGGGGTGATAGTGGACACCCTTGTTTCACTCCTGATCTTATTGGAAAGGCTTCTAGTTTATCCCCATTGCATATAATACTTGCTGATGGTTTTAAATAGATGCTATCAACTATTTTAAGGAAGGCTCCATTTATTCCTATACTTTCTAGTGTTTTTAATAGGAATGGATGTTGTACTTTGTCAAAAGCCTTTCTGCATCTATTGAGATGATCATGTGGTTTTTGCTAGTTTTATTGTTGATATGCTCAATTATATTGATGGTTTTCCTAATATTAAACCATCCTTGCATTCCTGGAATGAATCCTACCTGATCAGGGTGTATTATTTTTGTGATAAGTTGTTGGAGTCTTTTGGCTAATATTTTATTTAGAATTTTTGCGTCTAAATTCATGAGGGAGATTGGTCTATAATTTTCTTTCTCTGTTTTATCTCTTCCTGATTTAGGAATCAGTACCATATTTGTGTCATAGAAAGAGTTTGGTAGGACTCCTTCTTCACTAATTTTCCCAAATAGTTTGTAGAGTATTGGAATCAATTGTTCTTTAAATGTTTGATAGAATTCACTAGTGAACCCATCTGGCCCTGGAGATTTTTTCCTAGGGAGTTCATTGATGGCTTGTTTGATTTCTTTTTCTGAGATGGGGTTATTTAGGTAATTCACTTCCTCTTCAGTTAATCTGGGCAATTTGTGATTTTGTAAATATTCATCCATTTCACTAAGATTGTCATATTTATGTGCATACAATTGGGAAAAATAATTCCTCATTATTTTTTTGATTTCCTCTTCATTGGAGGTAGATTCACCCTTTTTATTTTTGATACTCATAATTTGGTTTTCTTCTTTCTTTTTTTTATCATATTGACTAAGGGTCTATCAATTTTGTTGATTTTTTCATAAAACCAGCTCTTAGTTTTATTTATTAATTCAATGGTTTTCTTAATTTCAATTTTATTAATCTCACCTTTGGTTTTCAGTATTTCTAATTTAGTACTAAATTGGGGATTTTCAATTTGTTCTTTTTCTAGCTTTTTCAATTGCATGTCCAATTCATTGACCTCCCTTCTCTCTGCTTTAATTAAGTATGCACTCAGGGATATAAAACTTCCCCTGAGAACTGCCTTTAGTGCATCCCACAAATTTTGGTATGTTGTTTCATTATTATCATTCTCTTGAATGAAATTATTGATTGTTTCTATAATTTCTTCTTTGACCCACCAATTTTTTAGGATTAAATTGTTTAGTTTCCAATTAGTTTTTAGTCTATCTTTCCATGGCCCTTTATTGCATATAATTTTTATTGCATCATGATCTGAGAATGATGCGCTTACTATTTCTGCCTTTCTGCACTGGATTGTGAGGTTTTTATGCCCTAGTACATGGTCTATTTTTGAGTATGTACCATGCACTGCTGAGAAGAAAGTAAATTCCTTTTTATCCCCATTCAGTTTTCTCCAGAGATCCATCATATCTAGTCTCTCTAAGATTCTATTCACCTCCTTAACTTCTTTCTTGTTTATTTTGAGGTTAGATTTATCGAGTTCAGAGAGGGGGAGATTAAGGTCCCCCACTAGTATAGTTTTGCTATCTATTTCTTCCTCTAATTCCTTTAACTTCTCCTCTAGGAATTTGGATGCTATACCACTTGGTGCATATATATTAAGTAGTGATATTGCTTCATTCTCAATGGTGCCTTTTAGTAGGATATAGTTTCCTTCCTTATCTCTTTTAATTAGATCTATTTTTGCTTTTGCTTTATCTGAGATAAGTATTGCTACCCCTGCTTTTTTACTTTAGCTGAGGCATAATAAATTTTACTCCAACCTTTTACCTTTACCCTGTGGGTATCCCTTTGTTTCAAATGTGTTTCTTGAAGACAGCATATTGTAGGATTATGGTTTTTAATCCATTCTGCTATCCGCCTCTGTTTTATGGGAGAGTTCATCCCATTCACATTCACAGTAATGATGACTATCTGTCTCTTCCCTTCCATCCTATTCCCTCCCCTGTTTATGTTTTTGTTTATTCCTTCTCCCTTCCCCTCCTTGAAGTTTTCCCTTTTGACCGCCCCCTCCCTCAGTGTTCCCACCCAGTGACCCCCCTTCTTAACCTACCCTCTCCCCTTACTACTATTTCCCTCCCTTATAATCCCTCCCTTTAGTCTCCTCCTTTTCACCCCCCCCTTACCCTCCCACTATCTATAGGACACAACAAATTTTTATACTTATCAGAGTAAATTACTCCCCGTTTGATTCCAAACCAATGAGAGTAAATTTCAAACAATGCTCCTCTCCCTCCCTCCAATTCCTCTATTTAATGAATTTATGTGTCTATTCACGTTAGATTCTTAAACTTCACTGATTAATTTGATCCTTCTTTGAACCAGAACCAGTGAGAATAGTGTTTAAATGATGTTCCTCTCCCTCTTACTTTCCTTCTTCTATAGTGTGTTTTGATGCCTCTTCAGATGGCATATTTTACCTTTTCCTAGCTCATCCTTTCCTTTTTCCCATTACAGTACCATTGATCCCCTTAATAGTCTTTTTTTTTTAGACTCCATGTTAGTGCATTCATACCCACACCCTCTAAGTATAACCCTTTTGCAGGTCATGATAATCATAGAGATTTCAAATATTGACAGTTATCAGCTCCACATATAGGGATGTGAACATTTTGCTCTTGTTGCATCCCAAGTAATGAGCTTGTGTTTGTGGGTGTGGGTATGTGCACTTCTGCATGTGTGAGTCTATGTTACCCTTGTTTACCTTTTTATGTTCTTCTGGAGTCTTGTAATTGGAGATCAAATTTTCCATTGAGCTCTGGCTTTTTCATTAGGAAAGTCTGGAAGTCCCTTACTTCATTAAACGTCCATCTCCTTGCCTGAAAGATTATGCTCAGTTTTGCCGGGTAGTTAATCCTTGGTTGTAGTCCTAGCTCTCTTGCCCTACGAAATATCAAATTCCAGTCCCTCCGCTCTTTTAATGTAGAAGCTGCTAGGTCCTGTGTGATCCTAACTGTAGTTCCTCGATATTTGAATTGTTTCTTTTTGGCTGCTTGTAGAATTTTTCTTTAATCTTATAATTCTGGAATTTGGCTACTATATTTCTTGGAGTTTTCAGTTTGGGATCTCTTTCAGGAGGAGTCCGGTGAATTCTATCAATAGCTATTTTATCTTCTGATTCCAGGACCTCAGGACAGTTTTCTTTGACAATCTCTTGGAGGATGTTGTCTAGACTGCTTTTCTCATCATGGCTTTCTGGTAGACCAATAATTCTTAGGTTGTCTCTCCTGGATCTGTTCTCTAGGTCAGTTATTTTTCCAGTGAGATATTTTACATTTTCTTGCAATTTTTCGATCATCTTGTTTTTTTCGATTGACTCCTGCTGCATCATAGAGTTCTGAGTTTCAGTTTGGTTGTATCTAATTTTTAGTGAATTATGGTCTTCAATAAGTTTTTGAAGTTCCTTTTTTAGGGAGGTATTTTCTTTTTCCAAGTTGGTCATTGCCTCCCTGATTTGGTCTTTAAAATTTTTCTTAAGCTCCTCCAGGAATGCTATTTGGGCTTGAGACCAGATCATGTTTCCTTCTGTGGTCTCTGGTGTGGGCAGAGAGTCTATATTGTCCTGTGTGTTTTGTTGTTCTTGCCCTGCATAGTATGCTCGAATAGACTTTCTTGCCTTCCCCTTCTCCTTTTCAGCTTCCTTCCTTCCCATTGTGACTTCCTGTTTCTTAGTGTCTCAGGCTATGAGTTTGGGGCCTGATCCTTGACTTTGAATACCTCTGGGTGGCTAGTTTATGGCTAAGTCAGGGAAGTCAGTGAGGAATGTAGATGTGTAGGTGGGGTTGAGTCTGACCACTTCAGATTTCTGCCTCTATACCCCTGGGCTATAAGTAGGCTTTTGTTGGTGAGGTGAGGTGGGGCTAGTTGGGTCCCCTCCCTCTCTTCTCTTCAGATTCCTGGCTGTCTCAGTTACACCTTTTCTTGGAGATTCTCAAGCCTGAGGCTATTTCCATTAACTTGGGGTTTCAGTCTGGGTGGGAGACTTATCTTTGGGTTTTCTGCTTCATGAAGGAGGGATGGGAGGATCTGAGCAGCTAGAATTTACTTTGCCATTCCAGCCCCTGTATCATACAGGCAGGCAGTTTCTAAATTTCCAGGCTGGGGGCTGAATGCAGCCTGAGAAGCCACTCTCTCCACTGGGGGCCCGACTCTCCTACCTGGCTCCAATGATCCGTTCCCTCTGCGAGATGACTGCGATTCGTCCTTGGTAAGTCTGCAGGCTGGGGCTTTTTCTCTCTCTGGTGTATTCTGCTTGCCTGCTCTTAGGTCTGAGCTGTGCAGACCCCACGCGCTCTGCGCTCGACCTGTGCGGGCACTCTGGGCAACCTCCTGTGCTGGATTCTGCCACACTCTGTCTTCCACTGGGCTCCGTCACTCCGGAATCCGCTCAGATTTACCCTTTTGGACTTAGTGACAGAGGAGCTCAGCGAGGTTACTGCTTCCTTTCCGCCATCTTGGCTCCGCCCTCAGTAGCCAACTCTTATAATAAATATCAAAAAAGAAAAAAGAAAAAACTTCGATAAGAATAACCATCTCATTACCTATATTTGACTGTATCTGAAATATATCCTCATCTGTGGTCCTTTACCTCTACAATGCAAGGAGGAAGGTTTAATTTCCCAGATTTTCCTTGCTGTCAAACTTAGTCTTTGTAGTTACACAGAGTTCAGTTTTTCCCCTTTCTATTTACATTTTTATAGTCATTATGTACATCGTTTTTCTAATTCTACTTATCCCATTCTGCATCAGTTCATGTAGGTCTTCCTATGCTTATATTCATTCTTCTTATTGACTTTCATTTACTTTAAAAGAATCCTTCAGGGGGAAGAGTCAAGATGATAGAACAGAGAAGCACTCAGTCAAGCTCTCCTAACATTCCCCTCTAAACAACTTTAAAATAATGTCTCAAGTTGAGTTCTGGAGTGTCAGAGCCAACGGAAAGTCAGAGTAAGACATTCTTCCAGTCCAGGATGACATAAGAGGTCAGAAAGAGACATCTGTGATATGGGGAAAAAGAGGCTGGCCTAGAGCCCATGTGGTTGAAATGCTAGCGATTGGCCTAAGTGGTGGTGACAGAAGCAGAAGCAGCTTTGGGACCTGTGATCTTTTTGTATTACCAGAGCTAGGTCTTGTGTGATTCTAATTGTGGTACCATCATATGTAAATTGTTTTTTCTTGTTGCTCATAATATTTTGTCCTTGATTTGGGGGTTTCAGAATTTAACTATAATATTCCTGTGAGTTTTCCTTGTAGGATCTCTTTCAGGTGGTGATTGGTGGATTTTTTCTGTTTCACTTTCCCCTCTTCTAATGCTTCAGGAACAATTTTCTTTAATTATTTCTTGTAATCTTGTGTCAAGATTCTTTTTTTGATCAGAACTTTCAGGTATCCCATTATTCTTCTGTTTTCTCTTCTTGATCTATTCTCTAGACCCATTGTTTTTCTTATCAGATGTTTCACATTCTCTTCCATTTTTCATTCTTTGTATATTTTTTTCTTCCTCTCTTATAACTTTGCTGGTTTCCCCATGCTCAGTTCTGATTTTCAAAGAGTCATTGTCTTCCTTAAATTCTGAATGTCCTTTCCTAATTGATTGACTTTCTTGTCAAAATCTTCTTGCTTTTCTTGTATTCTTCTTCTTTTTCTTTTTTCTTTTTCCTCAATCTCTCTCATTTGACTTCTAAAGTCTTTTTAAAGTTTTTTTTTAATGAATTCTTTTTGGGTAGGTGACCATTTGACATTATTCTTTGAGGTAGAAGGGAGTTTCTTTGCTGCAGTATCCTCCTCTGAAGATGAATCCTGATCTTCTCTATTCTCATAGCAGCTCTCTATGGTTAGAGTCTTTCTCCTTTGCCTGTGCATTTTTTTATTTTTGGCAATAATTTAGTTTTTCTAATCACTGCTAGTCCTGGGGTTTGGGGGATGGTGCCTCTGGCCTCTGATCCTCTTTAGTTCTCCCCTTTAACCTTGAACTGAAAATAAGACCTCCAGCCTCTGGTAAGTGCCCAAAACAGGTGGAGTCCCCATCCAATTACTTAGGCACTCACTCAGCTTGTGCTGGTTCCTTCTCTCTTTTCCCGCGTTTCCCCCAACCTCCCTTCAGCAGCACAGGTGGGTCTGGCTTTCCTTATTGGCAGAGGTTCCCTAGATCTTCCCCAGGTTAGAAGCCCAATTCCCCTCCCATTCCTGGGGATTAAACTTTATGTGCCTGGGACTGAGGCACTCTTCCAACCCAGCTAACCCTAGGGTCTGCCACTTGTTTAAGCAGCTTGCCTTTAGATGTTAAAGCAGAACCTAGTCTGGAGGTGTTTACTCTTCACAGGGAAGAAATCTAGTCCTGGGATTTTCCTTTAGGTCTTTTCCAGTTGTCTCTAGAGAACCCCAGTTCTGCACCTACTCTTAATTATTTTCACAGCTTTATGTTTGCCCAGAGGTACCATTTTATCTCTTTCATGGAGGAAAATCTTGAGAGCTTGACATTTTCTGATCTACTCTGCCGTCTTCCCAGAATCCTCTCCTCAAAAAATTGATAAAAATTCATTTACATGGAATTGGGAAATATTTAATGATATAAAAATAATTAAAAACAAAGCAAAATGGAAGAATTCTTTGTTCTCAATGGAGAGAGTATAATCATTCTTCAAGATCCTTTATTTTCTCCTCTAGGAGAAAGATAAGTCTGAATTTTGACCATAGATAACAATTACTGCTTATCAGCTTTGTGGCCTTGTCCAAGTCCCTTTAACCTATGAGCCTCAAATTTATTGTCAGTAAAATAGGGATGCCGTTTACCCTACCTACCTCCTTTATAGGGTTTTGGTGGTGAACAAATCCCATGAAATGTCCAGAAAATGTGTTGCTACTATTCAAAAAGTTGTCTATTATTATCATCATAATTTGTAGTAGCAGTGGTAGTTGTAGTGTTATCAGTAGCAGCAATAATAAACTAAAAATTAGTTTATTGGGGAGGCTAGGTGGCATAGTGAATAGAGCACCAGCCCTGGAGTCAGGAGGACCTGAGTTCAAATCCAGTCTCAGACACTTAATACTTACTAGCTGTGTGACCTTGGGCAAGTCACTTAATCCCAATTGCCCTACCTTCCGCCCTCCAAAAAAAAAAAAAAGGAAAAGAAATTAGTTTATCAGATTGCTTTAAAAAATTACAGTTGACTGTGAGCTGGGCTGTATGGGAACGGGACATATAAAACAGGTAACTCTTAATGGGGATAGGGAGCAGATGAAAAGAAAGCTTACTTTCATTCCTAATTTCTTTATTGGCTGTTTTCTAACTGAAACTGCTCTCTCCAAAGTTACCAGTGATCCCTTAACTGGCAATTCCAATAACCTTTTATCAATCCTCATTCTTTTCTACCTCTTTGATAGTGTCTTTATCACTATCTTACTCTTCTCCTTGATACTGTATTTTCACTAAGTTTTCATGTTATTTTTCCCTTCTGGTTCTTCTTACCTATCTGACCATTCTTTTGTGGTCTCCTTTGTTGAATTTCCATCCAGGTCATGCTCTCTGACTGAGGGTGTCCTCTAAGGCAATGGTGTCAAATAGAAATAGGGTCCACTAATGTGTACATAACAATCCCTGCTAGGCTATGTATTGATTTAGTTTTAAAATGTAATATTATTTATATTTCATTTATTTTGTCAAATATTTCCCAATTAAAATTTAATCTAGTTCTGCTGTACTCAGGGCAGCATGCAACTAATGGGCCTGTGTTTGACCATTCTGCCCTCAGGTTTATCTTGGGCCCTCTTCAACACTTGGAGATTTAATTAAAATGCCTATGCAGATGAATCTTAGATCTATTGTATCTAGCCATAATCCCTCCCCTGGCCTCCAATCTCCCATCTCCAACTATCTACTAGAAATCTCAAACTCAGTGTTCCATAGACAGATTAAAGTCCTCATATGTAAAACTGAATTTATTATATCTTTCTCCTCCCTAAACCTCCCTCCTTTCCTAACTTCTCTATTATTGCTGAGGGCACTACAATTCTCCCAGTAACCCAGGTCCTCAATCAAGGTGTTATTCTCAATTCCTCATATTTATCTTCCAAATGTAATCTGTTGCCAAGTGCTGTCAATTCTACCCTCACAATATCTCTCATATGTTTCTCCTTTTCTCTTCTGATTATCACTGTGGTGCACCTTGTCTATTCTAACAACCACCTTTATCACCTCATTCCTGTACTATTCCAGTAGTCTCTGGTTGTTTGCCCTGCTTCAAGACTCTCTCCATTCCAGTCCCTCCTCCTCTTTGCTGCCCAAATGATTTTCCTACAATAGTGGCATCCCCCTGCCTACGCATTAAACTCCAATGGTTCCCTGTTACCTTCAGGAACAATTATAAAATTTTCTGTTTGGATTTTAAAGCCTTTCCTCTTCTCACCTTCACTATCTTATATTTTACTCTGTTCCACTACTCTACAATACAGTGGCATTGTCCTCTTTGCTATTCCTTACAGAAGACACTCAGACTTCCAACTCCCTATTTTTTCATTGGTTGTCCCCCATGCCTAGAATCCTCTCTCTCATCATCTCTGTCTCCAGTTTCCTTTAAGTCTCAGCTAAAGTCCCATCTTTTGCAAGAAACCTTTTCCTAATCCCCTCCATGTTTTTCCTCTGACATTACCTCCAATTTTCCCTGCTTATGTTTTGTAGGTAGATAGTTGTTTGTTTATTGTCTCCTTCATTAGGATGTGAACTTCTTAGGGAAAAAATTGTATGTTTGCCTTTCTTTGTATTTGCAGCACTAGCAGAATGTTTGGCACATAATAAAAAACTAATAAATGCATGTTGACTTTAACACATTTGAGGTTCCTCCCATGAGTGATTTAAGGCCATAACTGGGAGCCTTGGGAAAAGGCACCAAGATGGGTTGGGTAAAGGCACCAAAAGAGGACACAATAAGACATTGAAAGCAAACTTAGCTAATTTTGACCTGGAGCCACTGTCCTTGCCCTGGTAGGCTCATTAAACTATTGTTGGCTTTTATATCAGGGTCTCAGCACTTCAATAGGGGGACCATTTTAGAATATTAGGATATCTTAGTTGGGATATTTTTATTAAAAATGGATGAGTTCACACAAATGAAAAAATATATTTCCTGGTAAAAATAATCCCCCCTCATTTCACTGGAATGTCTTCTGCTATTTCTATTTTTCTCCTTGGATCCACTTTAAAAACAACCTTTCTAGTTTTTTTTTTTTTTAATAAAAGTGACAGACCTTGATGCTCAAAGCTGTAACTAGTATGGGACTTTCCCGCAGGGTGATGACAGGGAATGAGGAGAGATGCTTCTTTTCACTTACCCCATAGGGATAGCAACTACTGCCTGGTGACCACTTTCCCCCACTTTCCCCATGTCTCCTTCCTGCAGTCCTTCCATGTTGCTGTAATGGTAAGGGGATTTGAAGATCTTCCCTGCCACTTAATGGGCCTCACTTGAAGCACAACAAGAGACACTTACTTAGGGGAGGCTTAGGGGAAGGCCCACACCTTGTTACATTGTAATTAGGTAGTGGGTCACAAAGGTTGTGATGTTCTTTGACTCAGGAGAAGGCTATATATACCTCTGAGGTAAGGTTTTGCTTTGGGGCTAACTTTAGGAAGAGTTGTGTGATTTGGCCAGATGAGACTCTGGCCGGCCATTGAGCCCCTGGCTTTGAAAACCCAGATGTTGGTGCTTCTCTCTCTGGCAGCTATGTATGTAATGGTCAGACAGCTAGAAGCCCTGTCTCTTGGTCTGCTGAATTGTGTTATTTTCTCTGTCTGTATTTCTTGTCTACTTGTAATTTCTGTTTGTATTTTTTCTGAAGTTCAGGGTGCTGTCTTTCCTCCCTGAACTATATTTATATGTTTGATTAAAGTAAGAGTGCTAACTGTTTTTGAGTTGCTTTCCTTTAGAAAAGCAGATCAAAGAACCTGTGCTAGCAGTCATCCTGGGTATGCTAGGTGTTTGCTGTTACAGTTGCTATGCAGAGCTGCCATGCCCTTGCCATGTCACTCCTTTTCCACATAAATCTTTTCCCCTAAAACTCAGAAGTGTACTCTACCTTTGCCTGGGACTTGGGGTGGAGGAGTATACCTTCTTCTCTGGCACTACTCCCACATAACCTTTGGACACAGAGGTCCTCTGTACTATGGACTAGGACTTTGCAATTGACCTTCTTTCACTGATCTCAACTATTTCCACTAGGTGATAGAGTTCATATTTAAAGCTCTCTTGTATCTGGACTTGATCAGTGATTTCAGTGGTATAGGAAACTCTCAAGGAGGAGACTCCCCCAGACAATGAAAATCTATACCTATTTTGCATCTTAAAATCTTAGAGACTTGCCTAGAAGTTAAAAGACTTGCTCAACATCAACTAACCAGTATTTATTAGAAGTTGAACTTGAACCCAGATCTTTATGACTGTGGCTAGCTCTTTATTTATTAGATCAAGCTATAAGAACGTGCTCTTGTGCATGTATATGTATATAATTTTAAAATCCTTAGCAACATCTGAGCCAAAATATTCTCCTTGTACAAATACCAGTCTTCTCCAGTCGGTCAGAGGGAGCTTTGTGAAGCTCTAGGTTACTGAGTTAGTGGAACAATGGCTATCCTTTCCCAGGACATTTGAAGTCGCTACCTAAATAATGAGGGAATAGATATGGTAGAAGCAAAACGTTAAAGGAGGAGGTGAGGTCATCTTGAAAGCCATCATATAAAGGATAAACATTCTATAGTTCTGGAATATTCAGAAGAGCTTAGAATTCCTACAGATTGCTTTTGAAGGCTGTGATATAACTACTATAACATTAAAAAAGAAAACATATTGCATTAAGATACAGTCAAGTCAGTAGTGTCATTTCTATAATTTTAAAAAAAGTCTGTGATAATTTCCATCTCAGACTTTAAAAAATTTTTTTCCCTTCTTCTCCCTGCTTATACAAATTCCAGGAATTCAGAGATCTGAACTCTTGTTCCATTGTCAAGGACTAAACTCCTCATGTTAAAATTTAGAATGGAATTTAATTCATTGTAATAATAACTGTAGACTTGTCTAAATGCTTCACAGTTGAGACATTTCCTCAAGGCCCCCAAAATTAAGTACAATGGAGTAATCAGTGAAGCATGCAAGCTAATTATCTGTAGTTGAATTTGGATTCAAGGCAGCCTTTGAAATGATAGCTCCTAATGATTAGCTTTTGCACCGTTCTCCAAACACTTACTCCTGTATATACACATGGATATGTGTTAGGGCCTATATGTGGAGATGTATCGGTTCCTAAATAGGCCTTGTGAATATACATATCCACTTGGGCCTTGAAAAATGCTAAAAATGATTTGGGGCCATTAAAAAGCCATTCAAATGATGTTATGGAAATAAAAGAAGCAAGGACATCATGAGAAGATGGAACTCATTGGAAAAGACTCTGATGCTGGGAAAGATTTCAGGCAAAAGGAAAAGGAGAAAACAGAGGGTAAGATGGATAAATAGTGTCATGGGAGAGAGTAGTCTCTTTCTCCTCCAAAAGAACCTCAAATACAGTTGGACTTCAGTCCTTCCTTCTCTAATCCAATTTGCTCACCACTGCCAGATTAATTTTCCTAATGCACACCTCCAATCACATTGCTGCTCCATTCAAAACTTTTCCCACTGCTTCTTGAGTAGTTCAAACTCCTTAAACTGGCATCCAGGAGCCTCCAGATTATATCTCTAACGTATCTTCCCAATTATCCCTTTCATTATTACTGACCTTTTTTCCTAGTCTACATTTTAACTGACATTCTGCAGTTGCTTTACATTTTACTGCATCAGTTCCTTCCATTTAGAATATCCTTTCCCCATTTTTGTTTGTCAACATCCTACCATCCTTCAAGGCCTAGAGTTAATGATCTTACCACTGGAATGATCAGCCCTCCCTATTCTTTACTCCTGTAACCTTGTGTATATCACTCAATGGGGCACTTAGTAAATCCTTCCCAATCTTATGGTTACTCGTATATATTCCTTTGCTCTCCTTCCCTAATCTCTTTAAGGGCAGGGATCTTGTTTTTTATATCTTTGCATCTCCCACTGAGCCTCGCACATATTAAGTGCTCAATAAACGTTTGCTAAATAAATGAATTATCCATGATCTATGATTAAGTCTGACTTTTCCTAACAGGATAAACAAACTTCTGCTATTCCTCCAGGGATCTGTTTAGTTGTTTCATCAAAGCAAAGTTCTGTAAGCAGGAATATTTATAAATGCCTTTGGATGGGGTAATTATTTATTTTCAATTTTAAATTTTTCCTGAGGTCAACTATCAGGTAAAATTTTATTGCTAATAGTCCTCTTTCACAGTGTGTTGGTATTTCAACTGGTTCAAAAGTCCCCAAATAGGTATTTGTTTTTTGGGGGAAGCCAATCTGACCATTCAAAGATATTCTTGCCCAATAATAGCTGACATTTATTTAGTCTTTAAAGATTTCAAAATATTTTATATACCTTGTTATTTCATTTGTTCCTCACAGCAATCCTGTGAAGTAGGTAATATTATTGTCCTCATTATACAGAAAAGGAAAGTAAGACTCAGAGAGATTGGTGTGATGGAAAAGACCATGTTTAGAGTCAGAAGAGTTCAAACCCCCACTTTGCCACTTAATATTTGTGTGACCTTGGGCAAGTAACTTAACTTCTTTGTGCCTCAGCTTCCTCATCTGTAAAATGTGAGGATTTGGTCTAGATCAGAGGTGACAAGCAGGCACAGGAGCCTTTCCTCAAGAAGATGAAAATATAATTGGAAAATTTTTAGGCAAAAAGTATAATAGAACATAGGTAATGCTATTATATGGTTTTCTAAGTCAATATATAGCCTGCAGGGATCCTTTTGAATGGGGTAGTAGCCCAGTTTCCATTTGAGTTTGTCACAACTGGATTGGTGGATTTCTAAGGTCTCTTCCAGTTCTGTTTCTATGATATAATAATCCTGCAACCTGTCCAAGGTCATGTAACTATTTAGTATCTGTGGTTGGCTTCTAAGCCCAGATTTTCCTGACTTCAAGTCCAGTACTCTATCCATCATATTTAAAAAAATGACAACTAATTAGCTAACTAATCAAATTTTAGCCACAGAGACTCTGCTATACAATCATAAAATGAGTACTATTTCAACTATAGGATCAAAATATCCATTATACACATGCATACAATCTTTTGGTTGGATTGCATAAGGAGAATATATTTATGCTGTGTTGTCTGAGAATATTAATAACAGACTCAACTCAATTAAATTCAGCAAACATTTATTAACTGGGATGTAAATAAAATCTATATGGCAGAATTCTTGCCCTCAGGGAACTTATGTAACAAGGATCTTAGAATTTGTAAATTTGGGGTTCTAGTTTAGTGGAACATTTAATGCACTGATAAATACTCTAATGGGCTGAGTAAAGCATTTTCATTCATGCATACATTCATTCAAAAACATTTATTAAGCTTTTATTGTTTATAGGGTCTTGTGCCATACCCTGGAGGAGGTACAAAGTTTATATAAGGCAAAGTCCTTGTTGTTAGGGGGATTACAGTAGTTAGATAAGATATAAATGCAGATAACTATAATATGCAAGTTTACTTCTTTTTTTTCCTATGTCTTTTAAAAAAATATTTACTTTTAGTTTACAACATTCAGTTCCACAAGCTTTTGAATTCCAAATTTTCTCCTCCTCCCTCTCTTCCCCCCTGCCACCTCACCCCATGGCAGCATGCAATCTGATATAGTTTCTACATATACCTTCACATTGAACATTAATCAAGTTGTAAAGAAGAATTATAATCAGTGGAATCAACAATGAGGAAGAAACAAAACAAAATGAAATGAAAAAGAGAGAGAGCAAGTAGTTTGCTTCAATCTGCATTCAGACTCCTTAATTCTTTCTCTTCATGTGCATAGCCTTTTCCATCATGAGTCCTTTGGAGTTATCTTATGATCTGCAAGGTTATTTCTTAAGTGTTATAGGTAATGATATTGGTAGAACTGGGGGCATTTAAGTTACTCCAAACTGTAGTCTCCCATAACACCAGCAGGGATTGTTGCAAGCAAGAAAGGACCCATAGGGCAATCTTTGGATCGATCTTGGGACCCAGATGTGGGCAGAAGAACATAGAAATAGGTTTTAGGACTTTGGTGGAGGGAATTCCTGAGCTCCTAGGGAACCCCCTTGCGTTTAGTATTTTAGCCTTCTTGAGAGAGCAGGCTAACCACAGGGAGAGGCCAAAAACAAAACAAAACAAAACAAAAAAGTGCAGTTGGGACCCAAAGTTGAAGACTTAGAAGGCCACATGTGGTCTTGAGGCCACAGGTTCCCTCCCCTTGGAAATAGTTTCAGTAGAGTGATGAGGGAGAAGCACAAATGAAATCTCTCTTCTGGAGAGACAGTATAACAAGATAGTGGATTTTTTCAATAAATTTAAACAGTGAATTTGATGAAGTGAGATAGTAGATGGATTGCTTAGAAGACTCAAAGGGATGAACATGTGTCTAGAAAAGGCTCAAGATAATGGGATTAGCATTACAGATCAGAGTGATTAGCCTTAAGGTAAAGAAGGCTTGTCTTTAATGGATGATGCTAAAAATTTTTGAGGAATGGAAGAATGGGATTGAGTTGAGGGAACTCATGTTAGACCCCGTCCTCTCATCTCAGTAGAATTCTGTGTCACCAGCTGTAAATTGTGGGGAATAGGAATGGGACTGACAGAAGCAGAGAAATATGGAGGTGAGTAAGTTGGGAAGAGAAAGTTTGGAGTAGATGCTGTGGAGAATGTGACAAGGAGGTTAGGGCAGGCATAAAGGATTGATCTGCAGTGATTGAAGTTGTATTTTTCAGTAAGCAGGCCTGAAATGGTGTTCACATTTACTACCAACTCATAAACCTCTGCCTCCTGTCTTGTGGATATATTTTGTTTTTTTAGTTACAATAACATCTATAAACCAAGTTATTGATGAATGACCAGAATCAATCTATCCAATTTAGTCATTATGTTGTTGTTGTTCAGTCATTTCAGTTGTGTCCGACTTTTTGGGACCCTATTTGTTCTTTTTTTTTGGCAAAGATACTGGAATGATTTGCCATTTCCTTCTTCAGCTCATTTTACAGATGAGGAAACTTAGGCAAACAGGGTTAAGTGACTTGCCCATGTAAGTGTCTGAGACTAGATTTAGACTCAGGTCTTCCTGACTCAGGCCGGGCACTCTATCAACTCTACCATCCAGCTGTGTCCTTTATGATGATAGAAAGAAACAAATCTTTCAGCCAAGGGTACTAATTTGAAATGATAATTGTTATGACAAGTTTTGGTATTGGGTTTTATGTGGATACATATCATAATCCACACACTAAAAACTGAAAAGTGATTTTAGTACGTCTCTCCAGAAACCTCTATTTCTTTCGGGTTGGTCTGTTGTTGTCCTCGGTTCTTGAAGAGGACCAAAATGATATCACTATGCTAGAGTAAAGTTTCACTGTGTCTGACTGTGGATGATCAGACCAAAATGAGTGAGGAATGTTCTACCACAGGTCAGGCACAAATAGCCCACATGAACATTTGGAGTGGTTTCTCTAAATTTGTGTATCTCACATTTCTTTTCAGTTATTTCAATTCTGCTTTGCTCATAGAGCACAGCACCTTCTCTGATGTGGGCACACCATGCTGAACGGTCCTGTGCCAGTGTTTCCCATGTCACACAACCCCAAAGTTCTTAAGAGAGACCTTGACAGTGTCCTTGCATTGCTTCTTCTGAACACCATGTGAACATGTGCCCTGTGTGAGTTCTCCACGAAACTGAATTTCTGTCAATGGTATCTTGGAGTCATTTTCTTTCCCTATCTCTTACATCCAATTAGTCACAAAACTCTGTGACTTTCAATCTTTCCCATTCATTCTCTTTGGTACCATTTGCCCCTTCCATTTTTTGACCTATAAAACCTCATACCTGGATTAAGGTAATGGTTTCCCACCTAAGTTATTTCCCTGCCTCCAAATATTTTTTGGTCTGGTTCTATAACATCATCAGTAGATAGAGTTTCCTGGTGAAGAAACTCCCTCTACCAATGTAGGATGGCACCTGGTTTTAAAATTAAAATCTTAGCTATCAGGAGATACTAGCAAGTTAAGTGACTTGGCTAAAGTCATATAGTCAATAAGTGTCAAAGTCAAAACATGAACTTAACTCCTATTGACTCTGAGTACACTTCACTATTTACTATGCTGAGCTGCCTCTGTTCCTATTTCCCTCTAAGCAAGGGGTTCTTAACCTGAGGTTGACTTGCTTTTAAAAATCTATTTTGATCATTGTATTTCAATATAATTGGTTTCCTTTGTAATTCTATGCATTTTGTTTTATGAAATTAAATTTCAAAACATTATTCAGAGAAGAGGTCCCCCATAGGTTTCACCAGATTGCTGAAGGAGTGCATGACATAGAAAATATTAAAAAACTCCAGCTGTAATTAATCCTCTCTCTAGCTACCAGATTAATCCTCTTAAAACATGGTTTGTACATGCCCATTTCCCTATGCACTACTGAAAATTCTTCATTGGCTCCTTCCTGGCTACAGAATAAAGTAAAAAAATCCTTAGCCTAGCATTTAAGGTCCTACACAAGCTGACCTCATATGTGCCTTCTGCTGTAATCAACTTTGCTTACTTGTCTTCCTAATGTTCCCTTTGCCTTTGTTCACTTTACCCATACCTGCTATATCCTGAGGTCCTCTCCATCTCCCTAGCTGAGCACTTCTCTAAGTGTCTAAATCTCATTATTAAAGTCTTCTTAGACTGAGTTTAAGCTTGTGATAGCTCCTTCTTGGCTTCCTTCAGCACTTAGTGTCTGTACCACTCACTTGGGCAAAAGCATGTGCTTTCTCTCTCTCTCTCTCTCTCTCTCTCTCTCTCTCTCTCTCTCTCTCTCTCTCTCTCTCTCAACAGAGTACACAGACACACAGACATACAGTCTCCAAAGCTCATGAACCTATTTGTATTGTCATGCCTTCAACATAATAGAGACTTTAAAATTGTTACTAAGGATGATGATAATAGACCGGACATTGGCACAAACAGCTATTTAAAGTCCTTCTCATACATTACTGATGATGCTGTCATACTTATAGCTTGGGGTTTGCTAATGATAGTTTTGATCATTGGCCTATCTCCAAAGAACCACATTTGACACACTGCTGAAGGGTACTCATTGTGAACTTTGGTGAACCCATGGAAGAGCTAGATTTCCAAAAGATTCATTAGAAACCTTTGGCTATTTCATAATAGATTAATGAAGCTTGGTTAATGTAGGTCAGGGAAAACACTGGTGGCTTAAAGGATGAAGGTGAAGAACTGATCCTGACTCATAGACCACTGAACACTTTGCACCAGGGAAGAAAAGAACTTAAAAGGAGACATATCCAGTAAAAATTCATCATATCTTTCCTTTATCAGTCTATCCTACCATGACTCTCTTTGATTAATATGTTTACATCCCTTAATTATTTTCCATCAGCTAACACTGCTCAAGGCTTAGTGAAAATGTTTATAAATAGCTGTTTTGATCCTTCAGGACCCACAGCATGGTTACCAATAATCCTGACCTGCACACTGAGATATGTTTTCAAATTTTGTAGTGTAAGCCTCACACTTCATTTATGAGGACAACAGTGATTGGAAAGGGATGCAGGGAGGGTGATGGAGGAACTGACTAACAAAGCAGAGATCTGTTTATGAAGCTCCACACTTTCTTGGAGCCACACATCAGTAAGTGTGGATGACATTTGGTTAAATTAAAACAACAACACACAAACAAACAATCTCCACATTCTCCCTCATACCCAGGACAATGATTTGCATGTGTTAGGTGCTTAATAAATGACTGAGTTTCTAACATTATTAATTTAATTAGCCCACTGTGTTCCAAAGTATTCCAACTTTCTTTCTCAGTCTCGTGTATATATCATTGTTTAGAGCTTCCAAGCTGATAAGAAGTGGAATTTGTGTAGCATTTTGTACTTTTCAAAGTTTTATAACGTTTGTTATCTTTCCTGAGCCTCATGACAGCCCACTAACCTAGCTGGGGAGAGTAATGAGGTGGTTCATTTTGCAGATGAAAAAACAGGATCAGAGAAGCTAAGAGGCTTGTTGAAAATGACAAAGTTATTTAACAAGATAACCCACAATAGAGTCTAGGTTTCTGGATTCTTACTCCAAACTTTCCCCCTTTATATATCATCTGTTTCCTTGGATCTGGATTTAATAGCCAGAGTAGAGTGGTTAATGTTCTCTCCCAGAACAAATGTAAATTTAGGATATTGTTATTATTAACTGATCAGTACAGCAAACCCAGTGATTATTGTTACAACTGCATGGCCCAACTAATGAGTTTGAATGTTAGCCATGATACCATGATTAAAGTTCAACATTAGTAATAGTTTGTATTTTAACCATGACATGTTGATTAAATATTTGCAACCAGTATATGGGATTGTGAAATTAAATTGCAAATCCATTCTATCTCCAAACATAGACATGGACTTGAGTACATGTGAATCTCTCTTCTCTCTCTCTCTCTCTCTCTCTCTCTCTCTCTCTCTCTCTCTCTCTCTCTCTCTCTGTTTTTCTCTCTCACACACACAAATGAAACAAGATTTAAATGGCCATTCTATTCACTGACCATTCTTTTTAAAATATATTTTATTTCATTAAATATTTCTCAATTACGCGTAAAAAATTTAGCATTTAAAATTTTGAGTTCCAAATTCTCCCCTTCCCATACCTTCTTTCCTTGCTTTAGAAGGCAAGCAAGTTTAATATTGATTATACATATGAAGTTATGCTAAACATTTCCATATTAGTCATGTTGCAAAAGAAAACACAGACACAAGAAAAATAAAGTAAAAAAATATGCTTCAATGCACTCAGAATACATTAGTTCTTTTTCTGGAGGTGGATAATCCTTTTCATTATGGGTTCTTTGTAATTCTCTTGGATCATTGCCTTGATCAGAGTAGTTAAGTCTTTCATATTTGATCATCCTTATAATATTGCAGTTACTGTGTTCAATGTTCTCTTGGTTCTGCTCAATTCAATTTACATCAGTTCATGTAAGTCTTGTCAGGTTTTTCTGAAAATTTCTTGCTTATCATTTCTTATAGCACAATAGTAATACATCACAATCATATAAACTGCTTGTTCAGTTATTCCCCAATTGATGATTATCCCCTCAATTTCCAATTTTTTGCCACCACAAAAGAGCTGCTATAAATATTTTTGTCCAAATAAGTCCTTTCTCCCTTTTAAAATCTCTTAGGAATATAGACCTAGTAGTGTTATTGCTGGGTCAAAGGGTATGCATAGTTTTATGGCCCTTTGGGCATAATTCCAAATTGTTCTCCAAAATAGTTGGACTAGTTCACAACTCCATCAGTAATACATTAGTACCCCAGTTTTTTCCATATCCACTCCACCATTTAATTGGCCATTCTTTTTATGACATCAGTGGAGTATATAAGATTTGTGACTAAGTTTTTGAGTTTTAGTTTTACTATTGTTATTTACGTGTGCTTCCCACATCCTCTATTAAACTATAATCTCCTTGAGGGCAGTTGATGCCTTGCACCTCTAAATATCCTCCACAGTTCCTAGAAGTATACCTTATACGTAGAAAGCTTTCTGTAAATGTATGCTGAATGAATGAAAGCCATATGATCTATGATTAACCCTGATTTTCCCTAAGCAAAATAAAAACCCACTGATAGATAACTAGTTGTCTTCTTTTGCTTTTTAAAATCACCATATTAAAATAACTAAAGTAGAAATACTTCACAAGTCTCTTTGGAGGGCATTGTTTATTCTGTGAAATCAAGTCAGATGGAACTCGATATGGCATTACTAGCAATTAACAAGTATTTATTAAGCACCAACTCTATACCAGGAACTGAAAGACAGAAACACAAAGAATGAAATAATCCTCGTGCTCAAAAAGTCTGTTCATACTTCAACTAGCTTTGGATATTTTTCAGTATTTGAGTTGCTCCTCATTTGGTCTCAAACTTCTAACTGGGTCTTTTGACTTCAATTTTTTCCCTAGGGAATAGAGAGTTATTTTCAGTAAGAGTGCAGACAAGAAGTGAAAGACTGGAATTTGAAGGCAGCGATGGTTAAGGACCGTTTGATCCGTCCTTCAAGAGAAAAGGGCTGCTACAAGGTGAGAACATAGCAATAGTGACAAAGGGAGAGAAGAGACAGAAGAAGACTCAGCTTGGCTTTATCACTGGAAAATAAAAGGTTTCTGCAGGCACACATCTGATGTCAATTGAGAAATATAGTTGACTTACATTCAGCCTTTGTAGTTTTTCTTGTAGGCTGCTTCATTTGCAATTAAAAGCTTTTTAAATTTGCAGCCTTCATCAAATTTGAGAATTAATTCTCAGAGCAGTGCAGATTTTCTGGAGATGAAAAGGATTACATATTTATTTATGTATTTATTTTGGCCAGCTGTCATTCAGGGACCTTTGCCTCAAAGTGTGAAATGAAGGGAGGATGTTCCTAGGCTTGAAAAGCCTACTTGTGATTGATTTAAATTCAAAGTCTAATATTGATTTTTTGATATTTTCCCTCTGGGGGAAGCTCATGTTTCATTTGTTTCTATGAATTGAGAAATTTGAGATACACATACTTATTTTTCATCATTCTTGTGGGGTGTTGGCTTCATTGGCACATTATTTGAGGCCAAGTTAATCATCTTTATCTAATAAATGGGAAAATAATCAATTATTCCATCTTGTGATAGAAAAAGGATCTTAGAATTGGAAGAGACTTAAGTTCATTCCCCCTTGTAATTCTCATGATATCTCAATATAACAATCCTGTAAAGATTTAAAAGGATTGTTCAAATGGAGGTATCTGAAACAGACTAGTGTATTAAAGGAGAAAGTCCCTGCATTGCTTTTAGACAGATCCTTCTTCCATGACTCTTATTCAAATTGATTTAGTGACCATACTTATTTCATATTACTCCCCTATATCCACTCTATGTTTCAACTAAAATAATAGAAAACATTTATGTAAGACTTTAATGTTTACAAAGTTCTTTACAAATATGATCTCATTTAATTCTCATGACAACCTAGGGAGGTAGGTGCTATTATTATCCCCATTTTACAGATCAGGTGCCTGAGGCAGACAGAGGTCAAGTGATTTAACAAGAGTCACCCACCTATTAAGTGTTTTGAGGCCACATTTGAACTCAGGTCTTCCTGCTCTCGGTCCAGTCCTCTATCCACTGCACAACTTGAGTAGCTGCTTGATGTTCTCTGAACTTAGCATCCCATCTTCTATCTCTGGGTTTGTGCACGGGCTGTTCCTTATGCCTGGAATACATTCCTTCTATACCTTAGAAGCCATAGCTTTTTTTAAAGGCTTAGCTCTGGTATTACCTCATTCAGAGAGTTTCCCCCAATCCTCTTAACTGTTAGAGTTCTCTTCTTACTCAAATTATCTGTTTGCATGCTATATTTCTCAGTAGAAATCTTTGAGGGGGGATGGCTAGGTGGCACAGTGAGTAGAATGCTGGCCCTGGAGTCAGAAGGACCTGAGTTCGAATCCGACCTCAGACACTTAACGCACACACAAATAAAAACCTAGCTGTGTGACCTTGGGCAAGTTACTGAACCCCAATTGCCCTCCGAAAAGCAAAAAAAGAGAAATCTTTGAGGGCAGGGATCAATGGTGATTATTTTGTTCTAACATATGATTAGATTTTGGAATGGAGGATAAAAGAGATTTTCTAGTGTCTGATAATTAAAGGTACATCTCCTAAGTCTTTTAGAGATGGCATTACCAGCAGGCTCCCAGGCCAGTCATCTCTTCATTTCCCATCAGGCATCTTCATCAGGTTTGAGAAACCACTTATTCCAAAAGATCACATCAGCCCTGGAACTCACATCTTGAAAAATGCTCTTTCCCCTGAGATTCCTTCCTCTGATTGGAGGGTCAAGGGTACCTCTCAGAACTTCCATTCATGGAGGACATCTAGACCAGCCATCTCTTCATTTCCCACCAGGTTTTACTCCCCTGGACATTGGCAACATGTCACTGGGTGGAGTACCTTCTCTCTCCCTTTTTCTTTTCCAGTTTTCTTTTATGTGCTGTCTTCCCCAATAGATTATAAGCTCCTTGAGGATGTGATTTTTCTTTTTCCTTGCATTTGTATTTCTGACTCTTAGCACAATGTCTAGCACATGATAAACACTTAATAAATGCCTCTTGACTGGAAAGACTTACACAAACCGATGCAAAGTGAAGTGAGCAGAACCAGGAGAACATTGTACACAGTAATAGCAATATAGTACAATGAAGAAATCTGAATGACTTAGCTTTCTCAGCAATACAGTGATTGAAGACGATCCCAAAAGACTCCTAATGAAGAGTGCTATCTGCCTCCAGAAAAAGAACTGATACTGTCTGAATACAGACTGAAGCATGCTGTTCACTTTCTTCCATTTTTAAAAAATCCACTCTTCTTGTACAAAATGACTAACATGGAAATGTTTTACATGATTACACATGTATAACCTATATCTATCTGATTGCTTACCATTTCAGGGAGCAGGGAGGGGAAGGATGGAGGGATAGAATTTAGAATTAAAAATTTTTAAAATGTTTTAAATAGTTTTAACATGTACTTGGGGAAATATAAAAAAATATTTTTAAAAATGCTTGCTGACTGACTGATGTTGGAAAAAAAAAAGTTGCCAATGATTGCAAACCTCAGATCATTTCACCTTAGAAGCTACCTCTGTCTGAAGAAGGGTAGACTTTAATTATTGTTATAGAACATTGGCAGAACGTATTTGGAGGGAGCCATAGATTGATTCATTGTTGAAAAGTTATCCTTAACACAGCATTACCACTACTAGGTCTGTATCCCAAAGAGATAAAAAGTAAAGATGAAAAGGACCTATTTGTTTTTTTTAAACAAATGCTTTATTAACTTTTGTTTTACATCATTCATTTCCGCCAGATTTTGAGTTACAATCATTTTCCCCCGTTATTCCTCTACCCAACCTCCCAGAATAGCAGTCCCACAAGATATTGCTTCCTCCAATCTGCTCTCTCCCATACCTTCTTCCATACCCCCTTCGACTTTTCCATTAGAGGAAGGTGAATCTTTGTGTCCCAATGCCTGCACATCTTATCTCCCAATTATAAGCAAAGGAGTATTAATAACAGTATTTATATATATTTGAAACATTTAATGTTAAGACCTCGAATTTCAGATCCATTTCCTTCCTCCCTTTTCACCCATTCCCTCTGGGGAGATAAGTAATTCAGGATATGTTGTACATGTCTAGCTATGCAAAACATTATCATAATAGATATATTGTACAAGGCTGCTTATAATTCCCTCCCACTCATCCCACCCCCCACCTGGTCCATTCCCTACATGATCCTGTCCCTCTTGTATAGTGGGTACTTCCAACCTCCCCTCCCCCCCAAGGATGCCCTCCCATCCATCATCCCTCCTCTCATCCCCCTTCCCCCTATCCTTCTGCAGGTTGAGATATCCCATTTGGTATGTATGTCATTCTCTCCCTGAACCAAATTCAATGAGAATGTGGTTTTGCCTTTTTTGACTTACTATTCTCCCCCTCCCTTGAAACCACTTCCCCTTGCTTCTTCTACATGAGATAGTTTACCCTACCCTGTCTCTCCCCATCTCCTCTTGCCACTTTCCTCTCTCATCTCATAATTTCATCCCTTGAGTATGCTCCTTTCCCAACAAATTCAAACTATGCCCTCTATCCATATATAACTGTAACCATATACACACACATTCACATATGTATTCATATGACCACACACCCTTCTTCCATTATTTTCATAGTGAGAAAGATATCATCAGTCACAGTTATTGTTTTTCCATATAGGAATGTAAATAGTTCAACTTTGATAAGTTCCTTTTGATTTCTTTTCCCTGATTACCTTCTCAGGCATCTCTTGCTTCTTGTGTCTGGATGTCAAATTTTCTGTTCAATTCTGGTTTTTTCCTCAAGAATGCTTGAAAGTCCTCTATTCCACTGAATGACCATATTTTCCCCTGAAACAAAAGACTCAGTTTTGCTGGGTAGGTGACCCTTGGGTTCATTCCCAGTTCTTTTGCCCTCTGGAATATCATATTCCATGCCCTTCGATCCCTCAGTGTAGAAGCTGCCAGGTCCTGGGCTATTCTGATTGTGTTTCCACAATATTGAAATTGTTTCATCCTGGCTGTTTGGAGTATTTTTCTCCTTGATCTGGGGATTCTGGAACCTGGCTATAATATTCCTGGGAGTTTTCTTTTTGGGATCTTTTTCAGGAGGTGATCTGTGGATTCTTTCAACCTCTATTTTGCCCTCTGGATCTAAAACATCAGGGCAGTTTTCCTTGAGAATTTCTTGAAGGGTGATTTCTAGGTTCTTTCTTTGATCATGGCTTTCAGGTAGTCCAATAATTTTTAAATTGTCTCTCCTGGATCTATTTTCCAGGTCAGTGGTTTTTCCCATGAGATATTTCACATTGCCTTCTTCTTCTTTTTTTTTTTTAAGCAATTGGGGTTAAGTAACTTGCTCAAGGTTACACGGCTAGTCATTATTTATGTGTGGGTGCTCATTTTCTGAGGCCGGATCTGATCTCGGGTCATCCCAACTCCAAGGCGGCGCTCTTACTCACTGCGCCACCTAGCCGCCCCTTTAGGGCAATTGGGGTTAAGTAACTTGCCCAAGGTTACACGGCTAGGTTTTTGTTTGTGTGGATTAAGTGTCAGAGGCCGGCTCCAAACTCAGGTCCTTCTGACTCCAGGGCCGGCACTCTATTCACTGCGCCACCTAGCCTCCCCTCACATTGCCTTCTAATCTTTTGTTTGTTTGGATCTGCTTAACAGCATCTTGATTTCTCATAAAGTCATTAGCTTCCATTTGCTCCAGTCTAACTCTGAAGGAATGAATCTCCTCAGTGAACTGTTGAGATTCTTTTTCCATCTGGCAAATTCGACTTTTTAAGGCATTCTTCTCCTCATTGCCCTTTTGGGCCTCCTTTGCCATTTGAGTTAGTCTATTTTTTAAGGTTTTGTTTTCCTCAGTCAGGCTGTTGACCCTCATTTCATACTTTTCCTGCATCCTTCTCATTTCTCTTTCCAATTTTTCCTCCACTTCTCTTATTTGATTTTTAAAGTCCTTCTTAAGGTCCTCTATGGCCTGCAACCCGCTCATGTTTTCCCCTGGGGCTTTTGGAGCAGGACTTCTGACCTCACAGTCCTTTTCCCGTTCTATGCCCCCAAAATAGGAGTCTAGGTTTGCATTTTTCTGTTTCCTTTGCCTTGGCATGTTGCCACTTAATTACTTCACTTTTGGGCTTGTTGCCACACTATGGCTTTAAGGCCAGCTAGAGGAATTTTCGTCCAGAACATGTGGGGGGCAACTTCCGTTTCTGGCAAGCTGTAAACCCACCCATGACTTCCACCCTAGATCACAATCCAGATCCAGGGAGGTTAAAGCAAGAGCGATTACCCCCCCAAGACTGATCGCTGGATCTCCCTACAATTAATTCGCAGGCCAGGAGCTGGAGCTGCCTCTGAAAACTACAAAATGGCATGTCTCCTCAGAGGCTTCTAGCCCCCAGGGGAGGGAGCCGAAGCATTCCCTAAATACTGGTCCCCAAGTCCATAGGACACTAAGCTCTTACTTTGTCCTAGGCATGTCTATGTTGATAATTCTGGAGTTGTCACAGCTGCTGGTGTTCTGGGGTCTCTCCAGCTAGCTGCTGGCCCTGCTGCCCTGGGGCTAAAACCTCGGCTCACGCAGACCTGGGCTCTGTTTGGCTCTCCACCCTCTGTGTGCTGCGTGCTGCCAGGTCCCAGAGTGCTGTGCTGGTCCTTTCTGCAGGGCTGCTGGGCTGTCCTCAGTGGGAGGTTAGCTTCTCTGTGTCGTTCTGTGGGTGCTGGAGCTCCAGAAGTTATTCAGAGTCCCCTTTTACATAGCTTGGGGGGAATCTGGGGGCAGAATGTATTGGATGAGCTGTTTCTACTCCGCTATCTTGCCTCCGCCCCCCTCTGTCAAAAAGGACCTATTTGTACAAAAAATATTTATAGCAGCTGTTTTTGTGGTGGCAAAGAATCGGAAATTGAGGGTACACCATCAATTGGCTGAATAAGTTATGGTATATAATTGAAACGGAATACTGTTATGCTATAAGAAATGATGAGCAGGATGGTTTCAGAGAAACCTGAAAAGACTTAAACTGATGCAAAGTGAAGTGAGCAGAACTAGGAGAACAATGCACACAGTAAGAACAAAATTGTATTGCTATCAGCTATGAATGAGATGATCCAAGGCAATTCCAAAGGACTCATAATGAAAAATGCTACCCATCTCCAGAGAAAGAGCTGATGGAGTCTGAATGCTGATCAAAGCATACCATTTTTGACTTTGGAGTTTATTTTGTTCATGTTTTTTTTTTTCACAACACAACTAATATGGAAATATTTTTTGAATGAGTCCACATGAAGCTTTTATAAGCTATATAAAATTGTTTATCATCTCAGGGAGCAGGCAGGGTAGGGAGGTAGAGAGAAAATTTGGAACTCAAATTTTTAAAAAATAAATGTTTAAAATATGCTTTTACATGCATTTGGGATAAAAAAATATTATTGAAAAATAAAAAGAGTTCTCCCTAATGAGGCTTCCAAGTAGTTAGGCAGATGCAGGATAGTGTAAGCACCCTAGAATCAGGAGAACTGAATTTGAGTGTCTTCTTTGACATCTATTAAAGCTGTGTGACTGATGTTAGGCAAATCATTTAACTCTTCTGAATCACTGCCCTTCTTTGCAGAAAAGCTATCCTTTTTTTGATGTTAGCCCTGTTTTAGAGGGTTGTTGTGAGAAAAGTGCTTTAAGGAGCTTAAAGTTCTCTACAGAGTAAGTAGTAAATAGAAGAGTGGCTTTTTCGTCGGAAAGCTATGGATTTAAATTTTACCTCTGACATAGATGGGCTGTATGATCTTAGACAAGTCACCAAAATGGTCAGTGATTTTAGGTAAATCTCTCTAAGACTCTAAATTGCAAAGCAGGTGCCAATTTGTATTGTTAAAGGGAACTTCCTTACTGGGTGTTCCTTTTATCAATAAAATCAGAGATAAAGTCTACTCCAAAAATAGAAGAAAAAAATAGAAATGGGAGCTATTATGATTGGGAAAGAGAGTTGGCTATGTCTTACTGAGGAACACAAACCAGATATAGTTTTGCCTTACTGTGATGAAATGATGGAGATGGAGGAGGACAATCTACAGGAAAATGCTCATAGGGAATTATGCAATTTCTCTTGCCTAGAGAGTTATCATAACTAATAGGTCCGATCTAGCTCACCTCAGAATATCAGTTAATACTAATAGTCTTTGCCACACAATTTAACACTTAATTACGTGCTGTCTCAAACCATTTCCTGCTTTCCCCCCCCATCATCCAAACTAGACTGTAAGTCCCTTGAGGGGAGGAGAATTTTCTACTATTTAATATTTTTTTTGCCAATAAAACAAACAAACAGGCAGTCCCTTCTTTTAGAAGGAGACCATAAAAAGGCAGCAGGGGGGGCAGTTTATTTAAAAGGAAATTTAATTAAAAACATATATTTTTAACTTTCTAGGGCATCATTAGGCAATATCACATCATCCTGAAGGTCTCCACACAAGCAGTGCAGTTAGCACACAGCCCTGGTAGAGGGGGAAGCTCTGACGCAGCATCCTTTAGTGACAATTCTCTAGTCCCACAGGCCTGGATAGCAACAGTAGTAGCATCTGCAGCCTGGGGCTTGGAAGGTTTTGTTTGCTACCCACAGGCCTCATTCTGTAATAGTAATCTTAATACCTCGTGTTTCTAGGCCAAGGGTTCTTAAACATGGTTTCATCGACCCCTCAGGTCTCTGGATAGATTTGAAGGAGTCAGTGAATTTTTAAATTCTTTTTTTTTTTTTTGGAGGGCAATTGGGGTTAAGTAACTTGCCCAAGGTCACACAGCTAGGTTTTGTTTGTGTGTGCGTTAAGTGTCTGAGGCCAGATCCGAACTCAGGTCCTTCTGACTCCAGGGCCAGCACTCTACTCACTGTGCCACCTAGCCGCCCCGAGCGAATTTTTTAAATATTTGGATGACTATATTTCTATATAATTGGTTTCCTTTGTAATTATGTGCATTTAGTTTTGTGCATTTAAAAACATTACTCCAAGAAGGGATCCATTTTCTTTACCAGTTCCCCAAACAAGTCCAGGACAGTAAGAAGCTTAAGAACTCCTTTTTTAGTCAGTGTGAGAATGGGGGACAGGTGCTAAACTTGGAGGAAAGACCTGGGTTTGAATTCTGTCTCCCCCATAACTGTATTTAACAAACTATGTGATTGTGTATAACCTATATCTGATTGCTTACAATCTCAGGGAGCAGGGAGGGGAGGAAGGGAGGGAGGGATAGAATTTGAAATTCAAAAGTAAAAAAAAATGTTAAAAATTGTTTTAACATGTAATTGGGGGAAATTTTATGCACACACACATATAAATACATAGATATATAGGGGCAGCCTGTGAACACGAACAGAGCAGGGGATGAAATGTTGCCTATGAGGACAGAGTAGCTGTAAAATGAGGGGGTGGAACTCTGTTACCTCTAAAGTTCCTTCCAGTCCTAAATCTGTAACCCTATCATCCTAATAAAAGGCATGCTGAAGTGAGGTTGTGAAGGACTTTAATGCCAAATACTAGAGTTTGTATTTGAGCCTAGAGGCAGGGAGCCACTGGAGATTTTTGAGCAGTGGAAGTGCCATGATCAGACCTGTATTTTATGAATAATGTAAGAGCCCACATTTATATAGCACTCACTATGTGTCAAGCACTTTACAATTATTATCTCATTTGATCCTCAGAGCAACCCTGTGAGGTGGGTACTATTTTTATCTACATTTCACAGATGAGGAAACTGAGACAAACAGAAGTTAAGTGACTTGGCCAAGGTCATACGGTTAGTATGTTCCTCAGGATGGATTTGAAATCAGGTCTTCCCGACTCTGAGCCTGGCACTGAATATTACTTTGTGGAGTATGGATTGGGTAAGGGAGGTACTTGGAGACAAGGAGATCAGTTAGGAAGCTTTTGTGATAGTTCAGGTGAGAGGTGATGGGGGCCTGAACTGGGGCAGCTGCCAGTGTGATTGGAAAGAAGAAGACCAATGCGTCCAAGTGGATGGAAAAGCCACCGGTACCCCGTAGTTAATGATCCAGGGCTCTTGGTGCCTTGTAAAGTGCTCATACCGGTGGAATGTAGGTGCCTCTGATAAGTATCTGTTCTACAACTTTGTATTCAGCAAAAAGAAAGTATTTGGCATTTGTATAGTGCTTTAAGGTTTGCAAAGGACTTTACAAATATCGTCTCATATCTTCAGAACAGCCCTGGGAGGTAGATGATATTATTAGCCTCATTTTATAGATAAGGAAATGGAAGCAGACAGAGGTTAAGTGACTTGCCCAGAGTCATACAGTAAGGTTTAAAGTCAGGCCCTCCTGACTCTAGGTCTGGGATTCTGTCTGCTACTGTTTAGCTACCTCTAGGACTGGTTGTCCAGAAAGACTATACTGGGGGGAGGGGGACCCTGCATTTTGAAAATGGAAGTCATATTTTTTCACCAATATTCTAATTTAAACGACATCTTCTCTTCCCTGGGGGGCTTTAGGTGATATTAGGAAGTACTCATGTTCAGTTATTCTTAGAGATATTTCTTAGAGACTGGGATTGGGGTTTAGCGGTCTTCCTAAGATATTGGGCTTCTTGCATTCAAGATATCTGCAAGCCAAACCCTGCATGTCTCTTAATTTCTCTTGGAGAAAAGTCAAAGCTATTGATCTCTGTGTTCATGCCCCACATTCCCCAGCCCAGCGCCAGAGATAATTAACTGCCTGAGCCTTGAAAAGGCTTTCAGTTCTAACACACATCTTCCAACATTTGTAAACAACAGTTAGTGAGAAGAAAAGGTAAAATTGCATGTGTCATTCTGTTTTCTATCATACACCATTTGCAGTTCAAAAGGAAAGTATTAAAATGAATGCCCCTGCAGCTCCTGTTTGCAGTTGGCTTTGGAGCTTGATTAAAGCCTTTAAGTAAGGGTGAGAGTGCTCCCTGCCTTCCTTTTTCAAACCTTGGGACCAAAATGTTTGTTGAGCAAAATGGCTGGAGCGATCCTAGGAAAATTGATGGCGAGTGCCTGCCCTCCTTTCTATTTCCACTGCTGGGATTCCAAACCCTCCTTGACCATGATAGTCTTCTCCTAAGCAGCCTTCCTTTCTTCTCCCTGTACTCTATCCTATCCAGTATTGTTTAGAAGTCATCCAAATCTACATCTGTGATTATGTCACTCCTCAGCTCTAAAATTTTCAATGTTTCTCCACTGCCTTCCGTGACAAAATCCAGATTCTTCAGTCTGGGATTCATGACCCTTCATGATCCGGTTTAACTTTTCGTTGTCACCTCCCACTAATCTCTTCACAGATACTATGTTCCAGCCTCATTGGATTATTCATTATTCTCTAAATATATTCCATGTTCTTCTGCCTCTCTGCCCTCACTCTCATAATCCCAAACAACTGCAATATTTTGTTCTCCCTTGTCCTTAATCTACCTGTTGATTCTTCCAGTCCTTCAGTATCTTTGCCAAGAAAATCCCAAATAGAGTCACCAAGAGTCAGACACAATTGAAATGACTGTATAACAACAATGGTCATTGGGTGCCCACCTGCTCTCTAGCAGCCCTGGCATGTTTTCCGATGTCTTGCCACCATGTACTACAGATTCCTGGTCATGTGTCCTATGTGTATTTATTGAATACCTATTATGTCCCTAGCCCCATGTAGGATACTATGGGGAATACAGAGGTGAACTCCTGGCTCTCAGGAGGTTATAATCCACTTTGGGAGATAAGCCCAACACACATGAATACTTTTGGAAGCAACAGGGCTCAAACTGGTGAAGATATGTGTATAGCAGAACCACACCTCTACTCTCTCCATAGCTCTGCCTCCCAGAATGACAGGTTTCCTTCAAAACCCAGCTCAAGCACCATCTTATACCTTTAATTCTTTACTGAGTTCTGTCATACCCTTGTCCTACTTTACCAAAACCACTTTGCATTTATTGCATATGTATTCTGTTCAAATTTATATTTGCACACATTGACTATCTCACTTAAGGGCAGGAACTGTTCTACTTTTGTCTTTATGTCTCCTGGCATAGCCACAGTCTTGACAAAATGTTGCCATCCAGCCTCAGGTTTCCATGAAGGCTCATATTTAGCCAAGTTGGTCAACCCTCTGTCTGGTAAAGGCATTTTAGACCTTTTTGCTTTTGTTCACCTGTTTCTTCTTCTTCTTCTTCTTCTTCTTCTTCTTCTTCTTCTTCTTCTTCTTCTTCTTCTTCTTCTTCTTCTTCTTCCTCTTCTTCCTCTTCTTCCTCTTCTTCCTCTTCTTCTTCTTCTTCTTCTTCTTCTTCTTCTTCCTCTTCCTCCTCTTCTTCTTCTTCTTCTTCTTCTTCTTCTTCTTCTTCTTCTTCTTCTTCTTCTTCTTCTTCTTCCTCTTCTTCTTCCAGCTACTCTTTTCCTTTCTGTCTGGAAAATTCTCCTTATTCAACATTTCCCACTTTTGTACCCACTTTCTACATTTTGCAGGTGAGGAAACTGAGAGCCAGGGACATTTGGTTGCTTACCTGAGGTCACACAGGTAGTAAGAATCAGAAGCAAGATTTGAACCAATGTCATCTGACCCAGAACCTTTACATTTTACCATTTTGCCTTTGTTAGCCTTAGTTTTCTTATCTGTATAATGGGGATGATCAAAATAATATCTGTAGCATATACCTCTCAGGGTTGTTGTGAAGCTCAAATAAAATAAAGGATGGAAATGTTTTGACAACCTTGAAAACTTATAAACAGTTTCTTATATCCTGAGCCAAGCTATCTGGACCTCATTGATGTTACCCCCAGGCTCTTCATTTAAAAAAAATCTATAAAAAATCTATATGTGCTTTATAAAAATACACATACACATCTTTGGATTTTACATTATTCCTAATATATCCCTACCCAAAGAGTCTTCCTTCATAGCAAACATTAAAAATAAAAGGGGGAAAAAGCTGTTCAGTAATACTAGCCAATGTATCAACCAAGTTAGATAGATATACACAATGTTCCACATCCATAATCTTACACTTCTGCAAAGAAGGGATTTCCTTTAAAGAATCTTTAAACTAAATCTATTTTTATTGCTTTAATTTTCCTTTCCCATCCTTTACCTACTTATAAGAAATTAGAAAAAGTAGTATATTGAAATGAACATGTTAATCAATTCTTCCCGTATATGTGCTATAGTTCTTTACCTTTGCAAATAGGAAGAGAAGTGAATGCTCATATCTGTTCTTTGGGGCCATACTTGATCATTATAATTATACAGTGTGCAGCACTGTTTTTTTTTTTTTTGTTGTTGTTCTTTCCATCTTCATTGTTGTAGTCATCACAAGTATATTTTTTTCCTGTTTCTGCTTACCTTGTTCTGGATCAATTCATATTAGTCTTTCCAGGCTTCTCTGAATTTTTCATATTCATTTCATACAGTGTAGTGATATTTCATGTGCCATATCTCATATGCCACATTTTCTTTGGCCGTTTCCCAATCAATGAGCATCCACATCTATTTCCAATTCTCTGCTACCACCAAAAATAATTTTGTGAATATTTTGGTACACGAGACTTTTCTTTTCTGTCTTTGAATCCTTTGGGTCCTATGCCTAGCAGTGGGATCTCTGGATCAGAGGTGATGAGCATTTTGCTCACTTTTTAAAGTATAATTTCAAATTCAGTTCACACATTTTGCAAATACATCTTTTCTTTTGGAGATAGGCTCATCTATTTTTTTTAAAGAGATGCCTGGGCTCCTGCCTGCTTCCAGCATGGGCCATGTTCTGAGTGAAAATGCATTTTCCCCAACAAGGCAGTGGCATCACAGAGTGGGCAGGGGAAATGTGAAATTCTCTGTGATGAGTGAGCAACCTAGTTAGATTCACCTGGAGACAAAGAAAAATCAATATTGAAAAATCATGTCCACATATCTAGTTTCCAGCAGCTGATAAGATCCAGGGAGAGAGTCTTCACAGCCTGACTAATGCCAATGTCTGCAATAACTAGCATCTAGAATGTTAGGGCTTTTTGTATGCAGGGTAATACATGTTCAGAAGTGGGTATTTTTCTTCCTCTATAACTCTTGGATGCTCAAAAATCCAGCCCCCACAAACTGCTCAAAATCTTCTCATTTGGGTGGTTGCCTGTTGCTTTCTGATTTTTGCTCTTCACTGGAAACAGGAATGAAAAGATCGAGTGTCTTCTTCTGAATAAAGGCCCGATTTGCTAAGAGGAGAATAATAATCACTTTTTCTTGTGGGCTTTTTATTTGGTTGGAATTTCTTCCCAGCTGTCTCCTGATGAGATGAATACCTGCATCTAGAAATAGGACTAATGGTTTTTCCAGATAATCCCCAAAACGACTCATTTCTTAAGTGGAACCTTGAAGATATTTACCATTGGCCATGCCCGTTCATGGTGGGGTAGCACAATAATAAAGGTCTATAGGATCCAGTGTTTTTGAGTCAGAATTCTACACTCACTCTGAGGATGCTGGGAACCTGATGTTCAGATAGCTTTCTTCACCCTAGAAAAAAACTGATGTCCTATCAACTGAACCTTACTTGGTTGGTTGAGGCTGCATGGGCATGGCTCTTTGAGCACACTGGCCTTGTAGTCTGGAAGACCATGCAATTCTCCGTAGGAGACAAGATAGTTGTGTAATCAGGGAGGACTCAATCTTTCAGTCCTCTTTATGCTGCAGAATCATCCATCTCTTTGGGTGGAAGAAGCTTCCAAGTTTCCCTATCAGGACTTTCCCCTTTAATGACATCATAATTACAGGTCTAGAGGAAAAAGAAGAAGCAGCTGGCTTCAGCTGCTTCAGTTGCTGGTGTCAGGGTCACTGGCCTCCAGAGGACTGTAGGAAGTAGAGAGCATGGCGATCCTGTTTCAGGGATCCAGCACTCATGTTAGTGGGCCAAGGCTAGCCAGCCAAGCTCTTGCTAACTTGGCTCTTTCCTGCTTTTCTAATCTTGTTTCTCTTTATTCCTGTCCATACATTCAACAATCCAGCTACACTGGCTTCCCGGCTGTTTCTTGCATATGCCATTCTAACTCTATTCTCTTTGATTTTGGTTTGGATTGTTCCCATGCCTGCAATGATCTCTCTCCTTATTTTCTCTACCTCTTAGTTTACCTGTTTTTTTTTCAAGACTCAGCTGAGGGGGCAGCTAGGTGGCACAGTGAATAGAGTACCAGCCCTGGAGTCAGGAGGACCTGAGTTCAAATCTGACCTCAGACACTTAATACTTGCCAGCTGTGTGACCTTGGGCAAGTCACTTAACCCCAATTGCCTTGTCTTCCCCGCTCCAAAAGAAAAATTCAAAAAATTAAAAAAAATACTCAGCTGAAATCCTGCTTTCTGCCATGGGCCCTACCTGATTACCTTAAATATCATTGCCTTTGCTCTGAGGTTACTTCCATCTATTCTGTATATCTCTTGTTTCTATCTAGTGGTTTACATGTTGTTTTCCCCATAAGAATGTGATCTCTTTGAGGGTAGGGGCTATCTTTATACCTTTTTAAAATCCCCAGAACTTAGCGCATTGTTTAGTTTAGTACATACTAAACACTTAATAAATGCTTGTTGAATGATTGACTGACACATATTTATTTTGTGTCTACAATAAAGCACTCATATGCCATTAGCTTAGCACTCCTGGAGCTATTAATTTCCTCTTGGGGACTCTGTCTGAAATGCAAGTATGTTGCCATTAAGAATGGATGACCATCCTGGCTTCACCTAGGGATGGGGATGGGAATGACTGGTCAATTAGATAATCAACAGATATTACTTTTGCCCCTATCCTGTGCCTGATACTCTACTAGGCACTGGGGATGTCATTATAAAGAATAAAACAATCCTTCCCTGCAATGAACTTTCATGCTAACAGGAGAAGTAACTGGCACATATAACAGCATATAAAGCATTAATATAAAGTTAATTAATATACTTTATGTAAAAAGTAGTTAAATTACAAGTTAGTTTGGTAGAGAGGGGTTAGCAGTTGGGATGATAAAGAAAGACTTCGCATTGAAGATGCTGTTTAATTGTGTGACCCTGGGCAAATCATTTATCTTTTCTATCTGCCTCAGTTTCCTCAACTGCAACATGGGAAAACTAATAATACCAACTGCCAGGGTTGCTGTGAAGATCAAATAAGAAGATATTTATAAAGGGCTTAGTATAGTACGTGACATAGAGTAGGTGCTTAATAATGCTTGTTCCTCCCCTCCTCCTTTGAATTGCATCTCAAGAGAAGAAACTGGGTGGGTGGCACAGTGAATAGAGCACTGGCCCTGGAGTCAGGAGGATCTGAGTTCAAATTCAGCCTCAGACACTTAACACTTACTAGCTGTGTGACCTTGGGCAAGTCATTTAACCCCAATTGCCCTGCCTTCCCTCCTGCAAAAAAAAAAAGAGAGGAAACTTGTAAGGCAGAGCTAAGAAGGGAGTGCATTTTGTCATAAGGCATGAGCAGTGCAAAGATACTGTGATGGGAAATGGAAATGGGAGTGTTGAGAATGACTGTTTTATTAGAGTGCAGAGTTTGGGAAGGGAAGTAATATCCAATAAGACTAGAAAGAGAGATTGCGGTCATATTCTGTTGGCTTTTAGAAGCTAAATATAGGAGTTTATATTCTTTCCTAGAGGCAACAGAAAGACACTGTAACTTGTTGAGAAAGGGAGTTACATGGTCAGATATGCATTTAATAAAATTACTTTGGGCAGCTAGGGGCCAGAGTGGATAGAGTGCCTGGTCTAGAATTAAGAAGACTCCTCTTCCTGTGTTCAAATCTGGCTTCAGATGCTTACTAGCTGTGTGACCCTAGGCAAGTCACTTGACCCTGTGTGCCTCTGTTTCCTCATCTGTAAAATGAGCTGGAGAAGGAAATGGCAATTCAGTAGCTTTGCCAAGAAAACCCCAAATGGGGTCAAGAAGAGTCAGACACGACTGAAAATGACTGAACAGCATTTTGGGAACAGTAGGATGAACTAGAACAGTGAAAGATGAGGAAGGCAGGGAAACCAATAAGGAAGTTGTTAAGACATTCTGGGCAGGAAGTGATAAGGGCCTGAACTGAGGCAGTATCTGTATGGAGAGGAAGGGTTGGATGGAAGAGATCTTGTGATTGTAGAAAAGGCAAGATTTGGCAACTGATTGAGGGGGTGAGAAGTCTAGGATAATGTCAAGATTATAAACCTGAGACACTAAAAATATGATTGTTTTTTTCTATAGAAATATTTTATTATGCTATGTTATGGAAATACTTGCTTTATTCGATAAATTTAAAATGAAATAAAATTTAAAAAAAGAAATAGGAAAATCTAGAAGAAGGCAGCATTTGGGGGAAAGATATCGAGTTCTATTTTAGACATGTTAAATTTAAGATGTCTTTGGAAAATCTAGTTTGACATACCCAGTGAGTTCAGAGGAAAGATTGGGGATGACTCTAAGCATCATCATCTTAAAGATGCCCAGAGGATGGGGCAGTTAGGTGGCACAGTGACTAGAGCACTTGCCCTGGAGTTAGAAGGACCTGAGTTCAACTTTAGCCTCAGACACTTGAAACATTTATTAGCTGTGGTGACCTTGGGCAAGTCATTTAACCTCAATTCCCCTCTTAAAAAATATGCCCAGAGGAGCTGATAAGGTTGCAAAGAGTACTAATTGGAAGCACTGTCAAAGATCAGCTAATTCTCTTTGGAGAGTTCATAAGTTATACCTGTCTGTTCAGCCAGCAGAGTTTAAATTAAATATTATATATTAAATATATCAACTATAAATTAAATATAAGTCCAGCTAAGTTTAGGTTCAGGTGTGAAGACACAAGATGCTAGCTAAAAGATCATAGGATCATAAAGGACTTTTGCGATCCTCTGGTCTGGAGGTTCTTAACCTGAAGGGTCTGTGAACTTGTTTTAAATTTTTGATCACTGTATTTCTATGTAATTGGTCTCCTTGGCAATCCTGCCTATTTTATTCATTTTAAAACACTTTTCTGAGAAGCAGTGCCTAAACTTGGCCAGTGGGTCCATGACATAAAAAATGTTTAGAACTCCTGAATTCTACAGTCTCTTCATATTAGAGTTGAGGAAACTGAGGCTATTGCTCAAGATAGAACAGACAATAAGCAGAGATATGCGGAGCAGAACCAGAAGGCGGAGGTCCCTGAGTTCTTGGGCATTTGACAGACAAGGCTTTTATCAAGCTCCTGGCTGTAAAGCCCCACTCTTGTCTGCAGCTGCAACTTCATTACTTGATACTTCAATAATCTTGAACTATGATGAGCCTCAAACAGGGTTTCCCACCAAAGACCGGATTAAAATACGTCTTTCAACTCATCCTGCAGCTTTGAACATTTAGTTATAACATGACCTTCTAGTACGCACACATGACCTTGACTAAGGTGCTTCGCAGAGCCATATCTAGCAATTTTGGCACGCAAGGTAAGCAATAGGGCTAATTCAGTTTAATCTCCCTGAGGGCAGTCCTCAAGGAGATACCACTTTGTCCCAGGATGCCACGGGGCTGCTTCTGGGAGGATATTGAATGGGTACTGTTATAAAGGAGCTTATTTTTTAATTAATTCCTCCCTCAACTAATTACTTTCATTACCTAGGTGCTAAGCCTAATTGTTCTGCCTCTTGAAAGAATGCACCTTCGGTCAGCACCCTCTCTATTTCAGCATTTTGGAACAAAATCTTGATCACCTTGGCTTAGTTATGGCTCTGACACTTTAGGACAGTTTGTTGACAAAAACTCTTGAAGACTTTCTTTTACTATAGGATTTAAATCTGCTAGTAAGAGACTTTTAACTATTGTCTTAAGTTTTTGTTTTTGGAAGAAATATTTTCATTTTCTACTCCATACTCTCAGTTCTCAATATCTTGTTTTTCTTATTTACTAGACAAATAGAATGAAAGAAAATCACAGAACCATAGCCTCAGAGGTGGAAAAGAATTCAGGGACCATCTAGTTCAACTTATACTTAAACAAGATTGCCTTCTACAACATACTATTTTTTTTAAACTTTTTGGAGCAGGGAAGGTAGGGCAATTGGGGTTAGGTGACCTGCCCCACGTCACACGACTTGCCAGATTTGAACTCAGGTCCTCCTGACTCCGGGGCTGGTGTTCTATCCACTGCACCACCTACCTGCCCCTACAACATACTTTTTAAGTCATTATCTAGTATTTGAAAAGTTCAAATGAAGAATTTATTATGTAGCACTTAAGTAGTGCAATGGATAGTATGCTGTACCTGGAGTCAGAAGGACCCTCGCTCATTCTGCCTCAAACTATTACCAGCTATGTGACCCTGGGCAAGTCTCCCTTTGCCCTTTGCCTCAGTTTCCTCATCTGTAAAAAGGGGATAATAGTAGCACCTATTTCCCAGGGTTGTTGTAGAGGAAAAATGAGATGATATTTGTAAAACACTTTGCAAACCTTAAAACATGTCACAAATGCCAATTATGATTATTGCTCCCTGAAACAGTCTATTACATTTTTTTACCTTTAATTATTAGGAATTTTTCCTTATATCAAGCCTGTATTTGCCTCATTGCAACTTCTATCTATGACTCTTTGTTGTACTCTCTGGGGTCAAGAAGAACTATTTTATTCCTTCTTCTGTGAGACACATGCTTGAAGACAGTTATGATGCTCCCTCCAAATATCCTCTGCTCTTGGCTAAATATCCCTAGTTCCTTCAACTGATCCTCACCTGGCCTAAACTCAAGACCCTTCTGTTTTCCTTTCTCTGGACACTCTTCAGATTATTAATGTCTTTCCTAAAATATGTTGTCCAGAATTGCACTCAGTATTCTGGATGGGGGATGACCAGGGCAGGGTACAGCAGGACCATCATTTCCCTTATTGCAACCTAAGATTACATCAGCTTCCTTGGCTTCCATAGCATACAGTTGACTCATATTGAACTTTCAGCCCATTAAAACCCCTAAATCTTTTAAAAACCAACAGCTATGTAACCACAATTCCCCATCTTGTCCTCATGAATCAATTTGTTGTACATGAACATCATCAAAGACGATCATTTCCATATTCACAGAACAGAGAAAGAAGATAGTATGCAAAATCAGAAATCTATAATATACAGCTTGCAATTTAAAAAGAACACATGAAATTTCAATTAGTAAAAATTTATGAAGAGCCTACTATGTGCCAGTCACTATGCTAAGTGCTGGATTTCCACTTCTTTTATGCATTTAAAGATGCTACAATGAACTTCTTTTATTTTTTTCCTCCTCCTTTTTGAGAGCATCTCTATGGCTCCCTTCTCCCTTCTAAACACTTCCCCAAATTACAAAATGAACAAAATACTCCCTCCTCTCTTGTATTGACTAATAAATGTAAAAACAGAACAATTCCACATGTTGGATATATCCGAAAATTTGTATCTCAATCTGTGCCTTTAATACCCCACTTCTCTGTCAGATACTTGGTGGATAGCCATCATTGGTACTCTGGAGTATTGACTACTCCTTGCACTAAGTAGACTGAAGTCTTTCCAAGTTTTTTTCTTTACATGACTATATACAAAACAAATATAAGGATTTTTAATGGCATTAACAACTGAGGGGAGGGGAGAAGGAGAAATAGTGGAAAAATAATGGTACACGGAAGTCCCAGATTTCAAGGAAGTCATAATCAACAGATTTCCCAAGACAACATTGCTTTGCATTTCTTTCCTGAGAACTTTCTGGGCCTCTTGCCTAGGGTTGCTTCTTCCAGGTTCTCCCCTCTTCTAGGGGGGACTTCAAAGTTTATGGCTCATTGTTGATGCCTCGAGCAGGGCATGTCCAGCTTCTGCTGGGGATTTGTTCTGCAAATTTTCTTCACCTTCTTGGAGGGCCCCAGTTAAGATGAAGGTCCCCACTGATTGCCTATGCCTCTGCCATTCTCTTTTCTCCAGACATTGGCCAAGGGCAAAGAAGATTGTATGTTCAGCAGACAGCAATAGCAGCAACAGCAGCAAAAGGAGGAAAAACCCAGTGAATAATTTCCAATACAAAAGTTGAAATGAGAGCAAACCTGCACATTGCATTATTTATGCTGTGTGCGTTAAGTCCACTTTTATACTTGCAAAGGTAAAGGAAATTAATCTTTAATATATGTACAGTGGGGGAAGAGAAACTAGTTCCTTCTCTTATTTTCTTTCTTCAAATTTCTTAAAATATTAGCCTTTAATCTTTTGATTAGGAAATAGAAATCTCTGCTTTTCACCACGGTCATGTAAGGACTCTGTTCATCATAAATGAAAAATGATTTTTTCAAATAGGAAACCTAACCTTCCTCCTTCTCCTCAGAGTCAAGTTAGAAAGGGGAACCCACTTGGATCTACATTCCAAAGTACAGCAAAATTGGATACCTGTAGTTCTCACTAGGCCCTAAGCTTTAAATGTCAATGAATTATTGCATAATGGAAACAAGGCCTGGAGCTTAGACAGGCTCACTTTAACTTTCAGCCCTAAGCACATTTACAGAGGAGTTATAAGCTTGTAGAACATTGTTATGGAAAGAACCTGGGGGTGAGTTGTGAGAAGGCCCTAGTTCTTTAACTTACCTCACTTCAACAACTAGCTTACCCTATGACCTTGAAGGAGTGACATGTCTTCCCTATATATCTCACATAGGTGATGTGAGGTGAAAAGGACATCATGAAAGGACTTTGGGAGAGTAACTGAAGGATCTGAGTTTTTGTTGGAATGGAGACCTTCCAGCGTGGTAACCTAGCTAGGCTGTCCAGAGGCAAGAGAGTAAGTGACTTGTCTGGGTTGCATAGCTAGTAATTGTCAGTAATGAGATTGGAACCCAGGTTTTCCCAAATCTAGGCCTCACATTCTGTCTACTACACCATGGTGTTTTGGGGGGAAGAAATCTAAAATTGTTATGTGCTACTATTGTAACAACAATCTTGGCTAGCTGGGAAACAGGCCCACCAACTTGTATGTCTTTGAGGTGAGTCATAGACACGACAATGTACCTTCTGAGTGATGGTGCCCAGTTTACCTTTTCTCTCTTACACCATGGATGAAACAGTATTTATTGTTATTGTTGTTGTTTTCTTTTATTTTGATTTTAAGCAATGATTGCTCAGGAAGACTTTTGTCAAAGGATATTCAGAATTCTAGGAGATGCTAGCATTATCACTAGCTCAAGTGAATTCAAAAGGGAGAGAAATTTTCTCTATTATGCTTTGGCTTTGAAAAAGTAATTTTGAAAAATGGCTTCTCTAAATATTCAAGTCGTTTCTTCTGAATCAAGGCTAGATTTACATTCACCTCATCACCCTTGTTTTTATTCAATAGAGTGTGTTTGTTGGATGGCTGACTGGGGCTGGGGCGAAATACGTGGTCAGGTTACAATGAAATGTTACCTGGCTCATAGGGGGTTCAGAACTGCAGGCTGAGTTTCCTTGGCAGTGTGTCCTTTCCTCTTTATTCATTCAACAATGCCTAGCATATAGTAGGCACTTAATAAATGCTTGCCAAATTGAGTAAGTATATATTAAATGACTATTGTTTATAAAGTAATGTGCTATACTTCAGGAATACAAAAATGAAAATGAAATGGTCCTTGCACCTCAGGACATTGTATTGGGGAGAGGGAAGACAACATGTAAATACATAAGTATATACAATTTTATAATTTTTATTTGTATAATTTTATAACATAATTTTAATAAATATTTCATATTTCAGAGGGAGGTTGTACAATTTGATGGCTCAGAAAAGTCCTCATCCAGGAAGTGGCAGGCATTTGAGTGAAAATTTGAAGGAATCTAGGGATTTTAAGAAACAAATGGAAAGGACTAAAGTTATGCAGGAACTGTGACATCTGCAGAGAGACCCTCTCTATCTATTCAGTGGTTTATTACTTCCTATCCCACATTAAGTATTCATTTACGTATCCTTTTTTGAATGGAAAGAACGTTTTGGGTTCAAGTCATTGGGTCAAATCAATAAATCTTTCTGTGCTCAGCACCACATTAATCATGGGAGATGGAGGGTATTAAAGGGTGGAAGATGTATTCATCTCGAAGCAACTCATAATCTACTCAAGAAGTAAAAGAAGGAAGCCAATATAAAACAGTGTAAAATCAAGTGCCAGGCTATGTGGGGCAGATTTTTATTGCTAAGTAATGCAAAGGAAAAAGAGACTTGTAGGATCAGAATAGTCAGGGGTCTGATGGATTTCAAGCCTAGCTCTACCCTTCTGATTCAGAGCTAGTGCTGTTTCATGATCACATTACACTCTGTTGTCTATGATCTCTCGATCATAGTCATAAATCAAACTCAGTCTTGATGAACCTCTGCTTCAAATATCCTGGTAGTGCAGTGGGTAGGATATTGTGCCTGGAGTCAGGAAGAAGTGTTCAAAACTGACCTCAAACATTTATTAGCTAGGGTGACCCTGGGCAAGTCACTCAACCCTTGTCTGCCTCTGTTTTCTCATCTGTAAAATAGGGATAAATTATAGCACTAAATTTCTAGGGTTGTATGGATTGACTGAGATAATATTTATAAAGTACTTGGCATGGTGCAGTAGGCACTTAAGAAATGCTTATTTCCTTCCATAAAGGAAACTAGACCAAAGAAACAAAGAAAGTACAAGATTTATTAACTCTGTTTTAATTCTTTGCTATTCTTTAACATCATTCAACTTTTATTTCCTTTCTTTAACCCTCTAGCACACAGTTGGGGCTTAGTATATATTTTCTGAATGAAAAAAAATAGATAGTTGACCAAAACTGATCATATGGCCATTTTTTGTTTCCATGCCTTGGACCAGTTCTAGTCACTGATTCCAGCAAATTATGATTTTCTCCCTTGACCTTGCTCCTGACATCTGATGGTTGGCCTGGGTAATCTTGATAGGGGACAGAGAGGTCAAACCAGTACATTAGTCTTCCTGGTCTTTCCTGGTACGGAGTTCCTTATTCAAACTGCACCCTAATTCTTGATTTCTTTTTCCCAATTTCATAATGACTATCATAAGAATTCTTGGGCCCTATTTCTGCCCAAACTACTAATGGATTCAGTTTCACCTGATCCTCAAGAGAAGGAGTTCTTAACTCTTTTTGTGTAATGGACACCTTTGGCAGTTTGATTAAAAAAACCCCTACGGGCCCTTTCTAAGAACATTATTTTGTTGTCTACATTTATAATTGACTGAAATGCCAATTTCCGGTTAGATATTTAGTGAAAATAAAATTGTATATTTTTTCTCATCCAAGTTCATGAGTGCCCTGAAATCTGTCTACAGGTCCCAGGAGAATTTCTATACTAAGTGGGGGAATCTTGCAGACCAGAATAAGGAAACCTTATTATATCTTGGAACTAGATTGTGCTTAAGCATGAATTCCATCCATGTTCAGAACCATGGTACCCCTTGATGAAGACTCTTTCTGTGACAGGAACATTTAGATATATGACATATAGTAAGGCAAACCATAGCATAATGGAAGGAGAGCTGGGTTTAGTTAGAGGACCTGATTTCAAATCCCAGCTCTGATACTTATCACCTAGGTGACTTTGGTTAAGTCACATAACCTTCTGGAGCTTCAGTTCCTTAATCTATAAATCAGGCACTAGGACCAGATGGCATCACGGGTCCTTCCCAGCTCAGTATGTATAATCATGTGTTTCTGTGATCTTGTGTGTAGTGGGACAGCGGGGAGATCCTATAACAAATATTTATTAAATATGTACGGTGTGCCCTGTTGGGTGGCTAGGTGGTGCCATAGTGCAGAGTGCCCAACCTGGAGTCAGGAAGACTTAATTTACTGAGTTACAAATCTGGCCTCACTTACTAGATGTGTGAGCCTGGGCATGGCATTTAACCCTGTTTGCTTCCGTTTCCTCATCTGTGAAATGAGGTGCAGAAAGCAATAGCAAACTGCTCCAGTATCTTTGCCAAGAAAATCCCAAATGGGATCACAGAGTTGGACATAACTGAAAAACAACTGAACAACAATTTGTGAATTGCACTGGGTAAAGGAGTTCTGACTTGGTAGGCAATAAAGGGCAGTGGAGGATTTTTGATTGGAGGGAAGACTGGGTTTGATATGTATGTATATGTGTGTATATATATACACATATATGTGTGTATATATATACACATATATGTGTATATATATACACACATATACATATAATACACATATATACATATATGTATGGAATATTAATTAGTTGATATAAAGGATAAAGAAAAAGATGAAGCTACTGGAGTAGTCCAAGTAGGTGGAATGAGGCCCTGTTTGGTAACCATGAGCAGTGGGAATAGAAATGGAGACACCAATGCTATGGGCCTTCGGTTGACAAAAGCCTTGGTCACTCCTTTTGTATAGACTATGTCTACATTCATTCAAATAAAACTTGGGGCTATGTTATACTGAACATTTAAATAAAAATTTAAAAAATTGTTTCCTTCCATAAAGGAAACTAGACCAAAAGACAAAGTCCAAGAGCTGTTGACTCCGCTTTAATGCCTTTGATCTTCTCTGAATATTTCTAGATAGTTGGTTGGTTTTGCATTTTATAGGCTTGGCCATTTGGATCATAGGCCGAATTTGACTGCTTTCTCTTACTGATCTGGTACCGCATCTTACAGGAAGGCCTCTCCCGATCCTCTCAGTTGTTAGTACCCCCTGAAAATAGTTTTATTCTGTATATGTTTTGCATTTCCTTATATATACTTGTGGTTTCCTCCAATAGAACTAAAAGGTTCTTAAGAGACTGTTTGGTTGACTCTATCCTTAGCATTTAGCACAATGCCTGGTACACGGTGGCACTTCATTAATGGTTATTGAATGAATAAATGAACATAGACAAAGTGTATATGAGAGGAGTTAGCAATGCTTTTGTCAACTGAAGGCCCCATGTGGGAAAGACTTGAAAAATATATCTACTTTAGACCTGACTTTGCCTTTTATAAAAGAAAAAAAATCAAATCAAATAAAACCCAAGCCTCCAAAGTGATGAATATTTCAACTGAGTATTTAATTTTTAATCATTTGTAGTGGATGATTCAGTCTGTATGAGAATGTAGCTATCCAGACCAGTCTAAAGGTTGAAGAGTGAGTAATACAGAAAGCTTGAGACAGAATTTTTTCCTCCTGCAGAAACACCAAGGAAACAAATGAAAAAAAGAAAGTATTGATGGCAGCTTTCCCTTGCTGAGCCACAAAAACTTCATTGCTTATGCTGTTAAAAGTTATTGGGATCTTCCTCCTTCTGAAGTTCCAAAACAAAAAGAAAAAAAAAAAACTACCCACCCTTCTTTTCTTGTGGCAGCCAGGGTTTAAAAGACCCCAAACTCATTCTGGAATAGAATTTGTTTGCAAGTACTAGGCTCTTTAAATGCAAGCAATTGAAAAATATGGACTAGATTTTCCACTGATAGAATTCTGTTATTATATTTGTTAACTACCTTTAGTGAGTACAAAATATATGCTCCACTTTCCCCCCAATAATGAGGAAGGGGAAGAAAAAAAAACATTTATTAAGCATCTACTATGTGTCAGGAACCATCTCATTTGTTCTTCACAACAACTCTGTTGTAAATAATTATTATTATCCTCATTTTTAAAGTTGAGGAAATTGAGGCAGATAGAGATTAAATGACACATCTAGCAAATGTCTGAGGCTGGATTTGAACTCAGGTCTTCCTAACTCCAGGCCCAGGTCTATCCACTAGCTGTCTAAATAATGAGAGTTTAGAAATCTGCAGGTTCTCAGTATCATGAAATACAGTGGTAATCAAAATGGCAATTGATTCTTCCTATGAGAAAATGGTTGACAGAACTTGGAAGATTCTGTCCGAGTAGGAGGTAGACTTAAAAGTAATATTCTAGTAGTTTTAAGGTATTTTAAAAGCTGTTATGTAGAAGACAGAGTAACTTTTTCTTATGAGATAGTATGGTACAGTGCAAAGACTACAGGATTTGGAACCAGAGACCAGACTTTGAATCCTGACTCTGTCACTGACTACTTCTATGACAAGACACTTTCCCTTTCCAGACTTTAGTTTCATTATCTACAAAATGAAAGTGTTGGACCTCTAAGATCCCTTCCAGTTTGAAATTTATCATCAAAGATTAGAGAAAAGACCAATGGGTAGAAGCTACCTTGAAGCAGATTTTGACCCAACATAAGGAAGGATTTTCTAATCATTTGAATGTACATGAGATGGAATAGATAGTCTAGTGAGGTATTGAGTTCCTTGTCACTGGAAATGTTTAAATAGAAACTGGAGGACAATCATGGATGCTAAGGAGATGCCCACATTGGATGGGTCAGCACTTCAAGGTTTGCTCTGATGACACTAGAAACAACTCTGTAGCAAAGATGATGTGAAGATTGATATCAGGAAGGAGAGAGTAAATACAGAGTAGTAAACACAGACAGAGTTATTACAGGGGGGAGTCAGGAACAGCCTCCTTCAGAAGGAGTCTCCCGATCTGAGCTCTGAAGGAAATTATGAATTCTATAAGATGGAATTGAAGAGGGTGTGCATTCCAGACGCAGTGGAGATAGGCAAGATTCTCAGTAAAATATAAGGACAAAGATTTTGTCATTTTGCCTTTTTTTTCCAGTGCATAGAACAGTGCCTTGAACATAGTAGTTAAGTACATGTTCTCTATGTCTAGAATACATTCTCTTCAATTCTTAGAATCTGTAGCTTCCCCTGAAGCACAGCTCAGGTGACTCCTCTTAAAGGAGGCTTGTCCTGATTCCTCTTGTTATTAGCACCCTCTCCTTCCTGAAATTGCTTTGTGTATACTTTATAGTGTGTATGCTCTATCCAACCCCTTGTATAGAATATTGCCCACCTCCTTGTAAGCAAGGACTCTTTCATTTTTGTCTTTAAGCCCCCCTTGAGCAGTACCTTCTACTCAACAGGTACTTGGGTTGAATTGAATAAATAAATGCTTTTTATATTAGCCTGGATTAGATGGAAATGGCCTCTTACTTGCTCAGCTGGAGGTACATTATCTAATCAGCAACTGTTAGAACTCCTAATTATTGCTGATGACTCTTCCTAAGGGAGGAAGGGTTAAGGTATGCTGGACGCTGAAAGCCAACTTGTGTGTAGTATAAATACTTATGAGACTCATCAGGTATCACCTGGGCCTAGAAACAGGTTATGTCTATTACAGACACTATAAGAGAAGAGGGTGATGCTGGTGACATGACTGTACCTCTTACCATCACCTTTTCCAGTTTGGTGGGGAAGGTTATAGGAGATTGCTAAATCTGTTTGATTCCACAGCTAGGACATTTACTCATATATATTGTACTACAAGTAACTCCACCCTTACCTTGTCTTGAGATTATTTACTTAACTGATTTTGTGTGTTAGTTTGTCTCCTTTTGGATCAGGAACTTAGGTACTTGAAAAAGGAGATGTATCTTTTGTGCTCTTGGGAGAACAGGAATTCCAAAAAAAGGGAAGGAAAAGTAAAGCGTCAGGAGAATGGTTTAAACTGCTTTAGTTACTAGGAGTAGAAGGCGCTGATGAGAGAATTGGTCCCAGATCAGGTTATTGTTTGACAGCAAACTTCAAAATGTCTTCTTATCTCTACTAATCTGGGGGAATAAAAACTATACCTTACTTAGGGTGGAAGGCCAGACTAGTTTATTTCTAAGGGAGATACTTTTAGATAGAACCTTAGAGCTCAAATAGACCCTGCTTCTAGTGTGGTAGCTGCTATCTTGTGTGATCCTGCCTGAGGCTCCCCTATATTTGAATGGTTTCTTTCTGACTGCTTGAAGCATTTTCTCTTTTTGACCTGGGAGATCTGAAATTTGGCTAAACTATTTTTTGGGGTTTTCATTTTGGGATGGGTTTTGGTGATGGGCGGATTCTTTCAATTTCTATTTTAACCTCTGGTTCTAGGCTATTGGGGCAATTTTCCTTGATAATTTCTTGAAGTGATTTCTAGACTCTTTCTTTGATCATGGCTTTCAGGTAGTCTAATAATTCTTAAACAATCTCTCCTTGATTAATTTTCTAGGTCAGTTGTTTTTTTCTGATGAGATATTTCGGATTTCCTTCTATTTTTCATTCTTTTCACTTTCTTGATGTCTCATAGGGTCATTCTGAGCTTCTAACTTGCCAATTCCAATTTTTAGGGAGATATTTTCTTTAGTAAACTTTTGTAGCTTTTAAATTTTTTGACTGATTCTGCTTTTTAAGAAGTTGTTTTCAACAGTATAATTTTATGCCTCTCTTAAAATTCTTTTTTTAAATAATTGTTTTCTTCAATATTTTTTGCCTCTTTTTACCAAGGTGTTAATTGTATTTTTATAATTTTCTTTCTTTTTTTAAAATTAATTTATTAGTTTAGTTTCAGTTAACAAGATTCAATTCCATAGTTCCTTGATTTTCAAATTTCCTTTACTTCCCTCCCCCCTCCCCTCATGACAGCATATAGTACAGTATAGGGTCTGCAAATGCATTCATATTAAACATTATTCCAATTACAAAGGCATATTGTACTAGGTGGGATGAAAGATGGTAAGGAAGAAGTAAAACCAAACAATGAGAAGAACAAGATCATTTAGTTTGCTTCCATCAGGATTCAGGCTCAGTTCTTTCTAGTTATATCTCTGGATGGCGCATTTCTCACTTTCTTGAGTCATTCGGGATTAACTTATATCACTGCATTGCTGAAAAGAGTCCAGTCTGTCATAGTTGGTCGTCACAGATATGGTATGTCTGTGATTGTATACAAATTTCTTCTGATTCTACTCTTCTCGCTCAGCATCAGTTTGTATAAGTCTCTCCAGGTAATTATGAAATCTGTCACCTCCTCGTTTCTTATAGCACAATAATATTCCATTACATTCATATACTACAACTTGTTTAGCCATTCCCCAATTGATGGGCACCCCTTTAGTTTCCAATTCTTTGCAACCACAAAAAGGGCTGCTAAAAATATTTTTGTACATATGGTTCTTCCTCCCACTACTATGATCTCTTTGGGATATAACCCTAGGAGTGGTATGGCTGGGTCAAAGGGTATGAAATTATTTATAATCCTTTGGGCATAATTCCAGATTGCTCTCCAGAATGGTTGGATAAGTTCACAACTCCACCAGCAATGTATTAGCGTTCCAATTTGCCCACATCCTCTCCAGCATTTGTCACTTTCTTGTTTTGTCATCTTAGCCAATCCTGACTGGAGAGATGTGGTATCTCAGAGTTGTTTTGATTTGCATTTCTCTAATTAATAGTGATTTAGAGCATTTCTTCATATGCTTATAGATATCTTTAATTTCTTTCTCTGAAAACTTCCTTTTCATGTCATTTGCCATTTTATCAGTTGGGGAATGTATGTTCATATAGATTTGGCTCAGGATTCTCTGTATATTTTAGAAATGAGTCATTTATTAGAACAAAAGTTTGTAAAATTCTTTTCCCAATTTCCCACCTCACTCGATCTTGGTTGCATTGGCTTTGTTTTGTGCAGAAGTGTTTTCAATTTAATGTAATCAAAAGTTATCCATTTTGCATTTTTATAATGCTCTCTAATTCTTGTTTTGGTCCTAAAATCTTCCCTCTCCACAGATCTGTCAGGTAAACTATTCCTTGCTTTCCCAAATTGCTTACAGTATCATCCTTTACACCTAGATCATGCACCCATTTAGACTTGATTTTGGTATATGGTGTTAGATAGTGATCTATGCCCAGTTTCTGCCATACTGTATTCTAGTTTTCCCAGCAGTTTTTGTCAAATAGTGCATTCTTGTCCCAAAAACTGGGGTCTTTGGGTTTATCGAACAATAGATTGCTATATTCATTAACTGCTGGGTCTCCTGCACCTAATCTATTCCATTGATCCACTACTCTACACCTCTTCCAGTACCAAGCAGTTTTGATGACTGCTGCTGTATAATACAGATTAAGATCTGGCATAGCTAGTCCACCTTCCCCAGCATTTCTTTTCATTAATTTCCTTGATATTCTAGACTGTTTGTTTTTCCAGATAAATTTTGCTATTATTTTGTCTAACTCCACAAAGTAGTTTTTTGGTAAATTGATTGGTATGGCACTAAATATATAGTTTAGTTTGGGTAAAATTGTCATTT
>WOXC01003571.1:0-44845 GCA_011680675.1 Gymnobelideus leadbeateri
CAGGGATTACCCGGAAGTTCTTTTCTGTCACAGCTTTCTCTTAGCTAGTGATCTTAAATGCAGTCTTTCCATACCAAATGCTTTGGCTTCTTTTCCTGGAAATGGCTTCAATAGGTTTTCTCCCTTTGAAACCAATGAGGGCAGATATAAAGGCCTTTTGCTCAAAAAAGTAAAAGCTAAGCTTCAGGAGCCTGATTAAAGATGTGCAGGGTTAAAGCAACTCTCTGTACAACATCGCTTTGAATTCCAGTATTTCAAAAGACTTCTGAGAAATTCAGGTATTTACCTTTTTCCAGATAGACTGTTTCAAGCATGTTTGGTTAGAAAAGGTATATCTGAACATAACTCTCTAGAAACAGGCATTACCAGGAAGTTCTTTTCTCTCACAGCTTTCTCTTAGCTAGCTGTCTTAAACGCAGGCATTCCATATGAAATGCTTTGGCTTCTTTTCCTAGAAATGGCATCATTAATTTTTCTCCCTTTGGAACCAATGAAGGCAGATATAAAGGCCTTTTTCTAAAAAAGTAAAAGCAAAGCTTCAGCATGGCTGTCTGAAGATGTGGAGGGTTAAAGGAAATCTGTGTACAACAGTGCTTAGAATTCTAGTATTTCAAAAGGCTTTGGAGATATTCAGGTTTTCACCCTTTTTTCAGATAATCTACTCTGAGCATGTGTGGGAGAGAAGGCATAGCAGACCATAACAATGAAGAAGCAGGGATTACACGGATATTCTTTACTGTGACAAGATCTTAACTACTTTTCTTAAAGACAGCCATTATATCTCAATTGCTTAGTCTTCTGTTGTTGGAAATGGCATCATTAGATTTACTCCCAATGAAACCAATGTGGGCAGGCATAAAGGCCATTTGCTACAACAGTAAAAGCAAAGCTTCAGCAGGCTTACTAAAGATGTGGATGGTTAAAGCAACTCTGTGTACAACAGTGCTTAGAATTCAAGTACTTCAAAAGAATTCTGAGAAATTCAGGTTTTCACCTTTTTTTCAGATAGCCTATTCTGAGCAGTTTTGGTAGGGAAGGCATAGCAGAATATAACTCTTAAGAAACAGGGATTACACGGATTTCTTTACTGTGACAAATTCTTAACTACTTTTCTTAAAGACAGCCATTACATCTCAATTGCTTGGTCTTCCGTTGTTGGAAATGGCATCATTAGTTTTTCCCCCATTGAAACCAAAGAAGGCAGATATAAAGGCCTTTTGCTACAAAAGTAAAAGCATAGCTTCAGCAGTCTGACTAAAGATGTGAAGGGTTATAGCAACTCTCTGTACCACAGTGCTTTGAATTCAAGTATTTTAAGACTTCAGAGAAATTCAGGTTTAGATGTTTTTTCCGATAGAATATTTCAAGCATATTTGTTAGAAAAGGTATATCTGAGAATAACTCTCTAGAAACAAGGATTACCCAGAAGTTCTGTTCTGTCACAGCTTTCTTTTAGTTCGTTTTCTTACACCCGGCATTACATTTCAAATGCTTTGGCTTCTTTTCATGGAAATGGCACCATTAACTTTCCCCAAGTGAAATCAATGACGTCAGATATAAAGGCCTTTTGCTACAAAAGTAAAAGCAAAGCTTCAGCTGTCTGACTAAAGATGTGGAGGGTTTTAGCAACTCTGTGTACCACAGTGCTTTGAATTCCAGAATTTTAAAAGACTTCCGAGTAATTCAGGTTTTGACCTTTTTTCAGATATACTGTTACAATCATGTTTCTTAGGAAATGTATAACTGAGCATAACTATCTTTACCCAGGGATTACTCATAAGTTCTTTCAGTCACAGCTTTCTCTTAGCTGGTTGCCTTAAACACAGGCATTATATTTCAAATGCTTTGCCTTCTTTTCTTGGTAATGGCCTCATAAGTTTTTCCCTCATTGGAATCAATGAGGGCAGATAAAAAGGCCTTTTGCTAAAAAGGTAAAAGCAAAGCTGCAGCTGTCTGGCTAAAGCTGTGGAGGGGAAAAGCAACTCTGTGAACAACAGTGCTTTAAATTCAAGTATTTCAAAAGACCTTTAAGAAATTCAGGTTTTTACCTTTTTTCAAATAGACTGTTACAAATATGTTCGGTAGAAATATATATATGAGCTTAACTCTCTAGAAAGTGGGATTACTCAAAAGTTCTTTTCTGGCACAGCTTTCTTTTAGCTAATTTTCTTAAATACAGACATTACATTTCACATGCTTTGGCTTCTTTTCATGGAAATGGCATCATTAAGTTTTCCCCCATTGAAACCAATAAGGGCTGATATAAAGGCCTTTTGCTACAAAAGTAAAAGCAAAGCTTCAGCAGTCTGACAAAGATGTGGAGGGTTAAAAAGCAACTCTGTGTACCACAGTGCTTTGAAATCAAGTATTTTAAAAGACTTCACAAAATTCCGGTTTTGACCTTTTTTCAAATAGACTGTAACAAGCATGTTTGGTAGAAAAAGTATATCTCAGCATATCTCTCTAGAAACAGGGATTACCCGGAAGTTCTTTTCTGTCACAGCATTCCATTAGCTACTTGTCTTAAAGGAGGCATTATGTATCATATACTTTACCTTCTCTTCATGGAAATGGCATCATTAAGTTTTCCCCATTGAAATCAATGAGGGCAGATATAAAGACCTTTTGTTAAAAAACTATATGCAAAGCTGCAACAGTCACAATAAAAATGTGGAGAGTAAAAGGAAAGCTGTATACAACAGTGCCTTGAATTTAAGTATTTAAAAAGACTTCTGAGACATTCATGTTTTCACCTTTTTTTAGATAGACTTTTACAAGCATGTTTGGTAGAAAAGGTATATCTAAGCATAACTCTCTAGGAACATGGATTACACAGAAGATTTTACTGTCCAACTATCGCTTAGTTAGTTGTCTTTAACAAAGGCATTACTTATTACAAGCTTTTTCTTCTTTTCATGGAAATGGCATCATTAGGTTTTCCACCATTGAAACCAATGAGGGCAGATATAAAGGCCTTTTGCTACAAAAGTAAAAGCATAGCTTCAGCAGTCTGACTAAAGATGTCAAGGATTAAAGCAACTCTGTGTACAACAGTGCTTTGAATTCAAGTATTTTAAAAGACTTCATAGAAATTAAGGTTTTAATGTTTTTTCAGATAGAATATTTCAAGCATATGTGGTAGAAAAGGTATATCTGAGAATAACTCTCGAGAAACAAGGACTACCCAGAAGTTCTTTTCTATCACAGCGTTCTCTTAGCTCGTTTTCTTAAACCCAGCATTACATTTCAAATGCATTGGCTTCTTTTCATGGAAATGGCATTATTAATTTTCCCCAAGTGAAACCAATGATAGCAGATATAAAGGCCTTTTGCTACAAACGTAAAAGCAAAGCTTCAGCAGTCCAACAAAAGATGTGGAGGGTTATAGCAACTCTGTGTACCACTGTGCTTTGAATTCATTATTTTAAAAGACTTCAGAGTAATTCAGGTTTTGACCTTCTTTCAGATATACTGTTACAATCATGTTTCGTAGAAAAGGTGTATCTGAGCATAACGCTCTATACAGAGGGATTACTCATAAGTTCTTTTCAGTCACAGCTTTCTCTTAGCTGGTTGTCTTAAACAAAGCCATTACATTTCAAATACTTTGCCTTCTTTTCTTGGAAATTGATAGAGAAGGTATATCTGACCATAACTCTATAGAAACAGGCATTACATGTAACATCTTTTCTGGGAAATATTCTCTTAGCTAGAGGTCTTAAAAACATCCATACATCTCTATTGCTTGGCCTTGTTGTGTCAGAAATGGCATCCTAAGGTTTTCACTCATTGAAACTAATGTAGGCACATATAAAGCACTTTTGCTAAAAGAGTAAAAGGAAACCTTCAGCAGTCTGACTTAAGATGTTGTGGGAGGAAGGAACTGGGTGTACAACAGTGCTTAGAATTCTTGTATTTTAAAGGACTTCTGAGAAATTCAGGTTTTCACCTTTTTTCCAGTTAGCCTATTCTGGGCATGTTGGGTAGAAAGGTATATCTGACCATATCTCGACAATTACAGGCATTACATGTAACTTCTTTACTGGGAAAGATTCTCTTCACTAGATGTCTTAAAAACAGCCATTACATCTCTATTGCTTGGTCTTCTTTTGTTGGTAATGGCATCCTTAGCGTTTCACCCATTAAAACCAATGTAGGCATGTATAAAGCACTTTTGGTAAAACAATAAAAGCAAACCTTCGGTAGTCTGACTTAAGATGTTGAGGGTTGAAGGAACTGTGTGTACAACAGTGCTTAGAATTCTAGTATTTCGAAGGACTTCTGAGAAATTCAGGTTTTCACCTTTTTTTCAGTTAGCCTATTCTGAGCATGTTTGGCAGAAAGGTATATCTGACCGTATCTCGACAATAAGAGGCATTATATATAACATCTTTTCTGGGAAAGATTCTCTTCGCTAGAGGTCTTAAAAACAGCCATTACATCTCTATTGCTTGGTCTTCTTTTGTTGGAAATGGCATCCTTAGGTTTTCACCCTTTGAAACCAATGTAGGCAGGTATAAAGCACTTTTGCTAAAACAGTAAAAGCAAACCTTTAGTTGTCTGACTTAAGATGTTGAGGGTTGATGGAACTGTGTGTACAACAGTGCTTAGAATTCTTGTATTTTAAAGGACTTCTGAGAAATTCAGGTTTTCACCTTTTTTTTCAGTAAGCTTATTCTGAGCATGTTTTGTAGAAAGGTATATCTGACCATATCTCGACAATAACAGGCATTACATGTAACTTCTTTTCTGGGAAAGATTCTCTTAGACAGAGGTCTTAAAAACAGCCTTTACATCTCTATTGGTTGGTCTTCTTTTGTTGGAAATGGCGTCCTTAAATTTTCACCCATTGAAATGAAAGTAGGCAGGTATAAAGCACCTTTACTAAAAGAGTAAAAGCAAACCTTCAGCAGTCTGACTTTAGATGTTGAGGGTTGAAGGAACTGTGTGTAGAACACTTCTTAGAATTCTAGTATTTTAAAGGACTGCTGAGAAATTCAGGTTTTCACCTTTTTTTTTCAGTTAGCCTATTCTGAGCATGTTTGGTAGAAAGGTATATCTGATCATAACTCTACAATAACAGGCATTACATGTAACCTTTTCTGGGAGAGATTCTGTTAGCTAGAGGTCTCTATTGATTGGTCTTCTTTTGTTGGAAATGCCATCCTTAGTTTTTCACCCTTTGAAACCAATGTAGGCAGGTATAAAGCACTTTTCCTAAAACAGTAAAAGCAGACCTTCAGCAGTATGAATAAGATGTTGAGGATTGAAGGAACTGTGTGTACAACAGTGCTTAGAATTCTTGTATTTTAAAGGCCTTCTAAGAAATTCAGGTTTTCACCTTTTTTTTCAGAATGCATATTCTGAGCATGTTTGGTAGAAAGTTATATCTGACCATATCTCGACAAAGCAGGCATTACATGTAACTTCTTTTCTGGGAAAGATACTCTTAGCTAGAGGTTTTAAAAACAGCCATTACTTCTCTATTGCTTGATCTTCCTTTGTTGGAAATGGCATCTTTAGGTTTTCACCCATTGAAACCAAGGTAGGCAGGTATAAAGAACTTTTGCTAAAACATTAAAAGCAAACCTTCAGCAGTCTGACTAAAGATGTGGAGAGTTGAAGGAACTGTTTGTACAACAGTGCTTAGAATTCTAGTATTTCAAAGGACTTCTGAGAAATTCATGTATTCACCTTTTTTTCAGAATGCCTATTCTGAGCATGTTTGGTAGAGAAGGTATATATGACCATAACTCTATAGAAACAGGCATTACATGTAACTTCTTTTCTGGGAAAGATTCTCTTAACTAGAGTTCTTAAAAAGATCCATTAAATCTCTATTGTCTTGGTCTTCGTTTGTTGGAAATGGCATCCTTATGTTTTCACCCTTTGAAACCAATGTAGGCAGGTATAAAGCACTTTTGCTAAAACAGTAAAAGCAAACCTTTAATAGTCTGACTTAAGATGATGAGGGTTGATGGAACTGTGTGGACAGCAGTGCTTAGAATTCTTGTATTTTAAAGGACTAATGATAAATTCAGGTTTTTACCTTTTTTTCAGTCAGCCTATTCTGAGCATGTTTGGTAGAAAGGTATATCTGACCATATCTCGACAATAACAGGCATTACATGTAACTTCTTTTCTGGGAAAGATTCTCTTACCTAGGGGTCTTAAAAACAGCCATTGCATCTCTATTGCTTGGTCTTCTTTTGTTGGAAATGGCATCCTTAGCTTTTCACCCATTGAAACCAAAGTAGGCAGGTATAAAGCACTTTTGCTAAAACACTAAAAGCAAAACTTCAGCAGTCGGACTAAAGTTGTGGAGAGTTGAAGGAACTTGTGTACAAAAGTTCTTAGAATTCTTGTATTTTAAAGGACTTCTGAGAAATTCAGGTTTTCACCTTTTTTTTAAGTTAGCCTATTCTGAGCATATTTGTCAGAAAGGTATATCTGACCATATCTCGACAATAACAGGCATTACATGTAACTTCTTTTCTGGGAAAGATTCTCTTAGCTAGAGGTCTTAAAAACAGCCATTACATCTTTATTGCTTGGTCTTCTTTTGTTGGAAATGGCATCCTAAGGTTTTCACCCATTGAAACCAATGTAGGCAGGTATAAAGAACTTTTGCTAAAACATTAAACGCAAACCTTCAGTAGTATGATTTAAGATGTTGAGGGTTGAAGGAACTGTGGGTACAACAGTGCTTAGAATTTTTGTATTTTAAAAGACTTCTGAGAAATTCAGTTTTTCATCTTTTGTTCAGTTAGCCTATTCTGAGCATGTTTGGTAGAGAGGTATATCTGACCATATCTCGACAATAACAGGCATTACATGTAACATCTTTTCTGGGAAAGATTCTCTTAGCTAGAGGTCTTAAAAACAGCCATTACATCTTTATTGCTTGGTCTTCTTTTGTTGGAAATGGCATCCTAAGGTTTTCACCCATTGAAACCAATGTAGGCAGGTATAAAGAACTTTTGCTAAAACATTAAATGCAAACCTTCAGTAGTATGACTTAAGATGTTGAGGGTTGAAGGAACTGTGGGTACAACAGTGCTTAAAATTTTTGTATTTTAAAGGACTTCTGAGAAATTCATGTATTCACCTTTTTTTCAGAATGCCTATTCTGAGCATGTTTGTTAGAGAAGGTATATATGACCATAAGTCTATAGAAACAGGCATTACATGTAACTTCGTTTCTGGGAAAGATTCTCTTAACTGGAGTTCTTAAAAACATCCATTAAATCTCTATTGCTTGGTCTTCTTTTGTTGGAAATGGCATCCTTAGGTTTTCACCCATTGAAACCAATGTAGGCAGGTATAAAGCACTTTTGCTAAAACATTAAAAGCAAACCTTTAGTAGTCTGACTTAAGATTTTGAGGGTTAATGGAACTCTCTGTACAACAGTGCTTAGAATTCTTGTATTTTAAAGGACTTCTGAGATATTCAGGTTTTAACCTTTTTTTCTGTTAGCCTATTCTGAGCATGTTTGGCAAAAAGGTATATCTGACCATATCTCTACAATAACAGGCATTACATGTAACTTCTTTTCTGGGAAAGATTCCCTTAGCTAGAGGTCTTAAAAACATCCATTACATCTTTATTGCTTGGTCTTCTTTTGTTGGAAATGGCATCTTAAGGTTTTCACCCATTGAAACCAATGTAGGCAGGTATTAAGCACTTTTGCTAAAACATTAAACCCAAACCTTCAGTAGTCTGACTTAAGATGTTGAGGGTTGAAGGACCTGTGGGTACAACAGTGCTTAGAATTTTTGTATTTTAAAGGACTTCTGAGAAATTCAGGTTTTCATCTTTTTTTCAGTTAGCCTATTCTGAGCTTGTTTGGTAGAGAGGTATATCAGATCATATCTCTACAATAACAGGCATTACATGTAACTTCTTTTCTGGGAAAGATTCTCTTAGCTAGAGGTCTTAAAAAAAACCATTACATCTCTATTGCTTGGACTTCTTTTGTTGGAAATGGCATCCTAAGCTTTTTCACCCATTGAAACCAATGAAGGCAGGTATAAAGCCCTTTTGCTAAAACATTAAAAGCAAACCTTAAGCAGTCGGACTAAAGATGCGGAGAGTTGAAGGAATTTTGTCTACAACAGTGGTTACAATTCTAGTATTTCAAAGGACTTCTGAGAAATTCATGTATTCACCTTTTTTTTCAGAATGCCTATTCTGAGCATGTTTGGTAGAGAAAGTATATATGACCATAACTCTATAGAAACAGGCATTTCATGTAACATCTTTTCTGGGAATGATTCTCTTAACTAGATTTCTTAAAAACATCCATTAAATGTCTATGGTTTGGTCTTCGTTTGTTGGAAATGGCATCCTAAGGTTTCTCACCCATTGAAACCAATGTAGGCATGTATAAAGCACTTTTGCTAAAACATTAAAAGCAAACCTTCAGCAGTATGAATAAAGATGTTGAGGGTTGAAGGAACTGTGGGTACAACAGTGCTTAGAATTCTAGTATTTCAAAGGATGTCTGAGAAATTCATGTATTCACCTTTTTTTCAGAATTCCTATTCTGAGCATGTTTGGTAGAGAAGGTATATCTCACCATATCTGGACAATAACAGGCATTACATGTAACTTATTTTCTGGGAAAGATTCTCTTAGGTAGAGGTCTTAAGAACAGCCATTACATCTCTATTGCTTGCTCTTCTTTTGTTGGAAATGGCATCCTTAGGTTTTCACCCATTGAAACCAATGTAGGCAGGTATAAAGCACTTTTGCTAAAACAGTAAAAGCAAAACTTCAGTAGTCTGACTTTAGATGTTGAGGGTTGATGGAACTGTGTGTACAGCAGTGCTTAGAATTCTTGTATTTTAAAGGACTAATGATAAATTCAGGTTTTCACCTTTTTTTCAGTCAGCCTATTCTGAGCATTTTTGGTAGAAAGGTATATCTGACCATATCTCGACAATAACAGGCATTACATGTAACTTCTTTTCTGGGAAAGATTCTCTTAGCTAGAGATCGGAAAACCAGCCATTACATATCTATTGCTTGGTCTTCTTTTGTTGGAAATGGCATCCTTAGCTTTTCACCCATTGAAACCAAAGTAGGCAGGTATAAAGTACTTTTGCTAAAACAGTAAAAGCAAAACTTCAGCAGTCTGACTAAAGTTGTGGAGAGTTGAAGGAACTTGTGTACAATAGTTCTTAGAATTCTTGTATTTTAAAGGAATTCTGAGAAATTCAGGTTTTCACCGTTTTTTTCAGTTAGCGTATTCTGAGCTTGGTTGGTAGAGAGGGTATATCTGACCATAACTCTATAGAAACAGGCATTACATGTAACTTCCTTTTTTGGGAAATATTCTCTGAGCTAGGTTTCGTAAAAACATCCATTACATCTCTATTGCTTGGTCTTCTTTTGTCGGAAATGGCATCCTAAGTTTTTCATCCACTGAAACCAATGTAGGCAGGTCTAAAGTACTTTTGCTAAAACATTAAAAGCAAACCTTCAGCAGTCTGACTAAAGTTGTGGAGAGGTGAAGGAACTTTGTGTACAATAGTGCTTATATTTCTTGTATTTTAAAGGACTTCTCAGAAATTCAGGTTTTCACCTTTTTTCCAGTTAGCCTATTCTGAGCATGTTTGGTAGAAAGGTATATCTGACCATATCTAGACAAAGCAGCCATTACATGTAAATTATTTTCTGGGAAAGATTCTCTTAGCTAGAGGTCTTAAAAACAGCCATTACATCTCTATTGCTTTGTCTTTTTTTGTTGTAAATTGCATCCTAAGGTTTTCACCCATTGAAACCAATGAGGGCAGATATAAAGGCCTTTTGCTAAAAAATAAAAGTAAAGCTTTAGCAGTCTGCCAAAAGCTGTGGAGGGTTTTAGCAACTCTGTATCAAGAATGCTTTGAATTCAAGTAATTTAAAAGACTTCAGAGAAATTCTGGTTTTGATGTTTTTTCAGATAGAATATTTCAAGAACATTTGGTAAAAAAGGTATATCTGAGAATAACTCTCTAGAAAGACTGATTACCAGAAGTTCTTTTCTGTCACAGCTTTCTCTTAGCTAGTTGTCTTAAACACAATCATATATCAGATGCTTTGGCTTCTTTTCCTAGAAATGGCATCATTAGGTTTTCCCCCATTGAAACCAATGAAGGTATATATAAAGGCCTTTTGCTAGAAACGTAAAAGCATAGCTTCAGCAGTCTGACTAAAGATGTGGAGGGTTAAAAAGCAACTCTGTGTAACACAGTGCTTTGAAATCAAGTATTTTAAAAGACTTCACAGTAATTCAGGTTTTGACCTTTTTTCAGATAGACTGTTACAAACATGTTTGGTAGAAAAAGTATTTCTGAGTATATCTCTCTAGAAACAGTGATTTCCCGGAAGTTCTATTCTGTCACAGCATTCCATTAGCTACTTGTCTTAAAGGAGGCATTATGTATCCTATACTTTGGCTTCTCTTCATGGAAATGGCATCATTAAATTTTCCCCATTGAAATCAATGAGGGCAGATATAAAGACCTTTTGTTAAAAAAGTAAATGCAAAGTTGCAGCAGTCACAATAAAAATGTGAAGAGTAAAAGGAAAGCTGTGTACAACATTGCCTTGAATTCAAGTATTTAAAAAGACTTCTGAGACATTAATGTATTTACCTTTTTTCAGATAGACTATTACAAACATATTTGGTAGAAAAGGTATATCTAAGCATAACTCTCTAGGAACATGGATTACACAGAAGATTTTTGCTGTCCAACTATCGCTTAGTTAGTTGTCTTTATCAAAGGCATTACTTATCACAAGCTATGTCTTCTTTTCATGGAAATGGCATCATTAGGGTTTTCCCCCATTGAAAACAATGAGGGCTGATATAAAGGCCTTTTGCTAAAAAATAAAAGTAAAGCTTCAGCAGTCTGCCTAAAGCTTTGGAGGGTTATAGCAACTCTGTATCAAGAATGCTTTGAATTCACGTATTTTAAAAAACTTCAGAAAAATTCAGATATTGAACTTTTTTCATAAAAACTGTTAAAAGCTTATTTGGTAGAAAAGGTATATCTAAACATAATTCTCTAGAAATAAGGATTACCCGGATGTTCTTTTCTTGTACAGCTTTCTCTTAGCTAGTTGTCTTAAACACAATCATATATCAGATGTTTTGCCTTCTTTTCCTGGAAATGGCATCACTGGGTTTCCACCATTGAAACCAATGAGGGCAGATATAAAGGCCTTTTGCTACAAAAGTAAAAGCATATCTTCAGCAGTCTGACTAAAGATGTCAAGGATTAAAGCAACTCTGTATACAACAGGGCTTTTAATTCAGGTATTTTAAAAGACTTCAGAGAAATTCCGGTTTTGATGTTTTCTTCAGATAGAATATTTCAAGCATATTTGGTAGAAAAGGTATATCTGAGAATAACTCTCTAGAAACAAGGATTACCCAGAAGTTTTGTTCTGTCACAGCTTTCTCCTTGCTCGTTTTCTTAAACTCGGCATTACCTTTCAAATGCTTTGGCTTCTTTTCATGGAACTGGCATTATTAATCTTCCCCAAGTGAAACCCATGACGGCAGATATAAAGGCCTTTTGCTACAAAAGTAAAAGCAAAGCTTCAGCATTGTGACTAAAGATGTGGAGGGTTATAGCAACTCTGTGTACCACAGTGCTTTAAATTCAAGTATTTTAAAAGACTTCAGAGTTATTCAGGTTTTGACCTTTTTTCAGATATACAGTTACAATCATGTTTCCTAGAAAAGGTATATCTGAGCATAACTCTCTATACACAGGGATTACTCATAAGTTCTTTTCAGTCACAGCTTTCTCGTAGCTGGTTGTCTTAAACACAGGCATTACATTTCAAATGCTTTGACTTCATTTCTTGGTAATGGCCTCATAAGTTTTTCCCTCATTGAAATGAATGAGGGCAGATATAAAGGCCTTTTGCTACAAAAGTAAAAGCAACGCTTCAGCAGTCTGACTAAAGACGTGGAGGGTTATAGCCACTCTGTGTACTACAGTGCTTTTAATTCAAGTATCTTAGAAGACTTCCGAGATATTCATGTTTTTACCTTTTTTCAGATAGACTGTTAGAAGCGTGTTTGGTAGAGAAGGTATATCTGAGCATAACACTCTAGGAACAGGGATGACGCAGAAAATTTTTTCTGTCCAACTTTCTCTTAGCTAGTTTTCTTAAACACAGGCGTTACATTTCAAATGCTTTGGCTTCTTTTCATGGAAATGGCATCATTAGGTTTTTCCCCCATTGAAACCAATGAGGGCAGCTATAAAGGACTTATGCTAAAAAATAAAAGCAAAGCTTCAGCAGTCTGACTAAAGATTTGGAGGGTTATAGCAACTCTGTATCAGGAATGCTTTGAATTCACGTATTTTAAAAGACTTCAGAAAAATTCAGGGTTTGACCTTTTTTCATAAAAACTGTGACAAGCTTATTTGGTAGAAAAGGTGTATCTGAGCATAACTCTGTAGAAATAGGGATTACCCAGATGTTCTTTTCTGTTACAGCTTTCTCTTAGCTAGTTGTCTTAAACACAATCATATATCAGATGCTTTGCCTTCTTTTCCTGGAAATGGCATCATTAGGGTTTTCCCCCATTGAAACCAATGAGGGCAGATATAAAGGCCTTTTGCTAAAAAATAAAAGTAAAGCTTCAGCAGTCTGCCTAAAGCTGTGGAGGGTTATAGCAACTCTGTATCAAGAATGCCTTGAATTCACGTATTTTAAAAGACTTCAGAAAAATTCAGATATTGGCTTTTTTCAGAAAAACTGTCAAAAGCTTATTTGGTAGAAAAGGTATATCTGAGCATAACTCTCTAGAAATAGACCCGGATGTTCTTTTCTGTTACAGCTTTCTCTTAGCTAGTTGTCTTAAACACAATCATATATCAGATGCTTTGCCTTCTTTTCCTGGAAATGGCATCATTAGGTTTTCCTCATTGAAACCAATGAGGTCAGATATAAAGGCTTTTTGCTACAAAAGTAAAAGGAAAGCTGCAGCAGTCTGTCTAAAAATGTGGAGGAATCGAGCAACTCTGTGTACAACAGTGCCTTGAATTCAAGTATTTCAAAAGACTTCTGAGAAATTCAAGATTTAACTTCTTTCAGATAGACTGTGGCAAGCATATTTGGATGAAAAGGTATATCTGAGCATAACTCTCTAGGAACAGGGATTACCCAGAAGTTCTTTTCTGTTCAGCTTTCTCTTAGCGAGTTGTCTTAAACGGAGGCGTTACATATCACATGCTTTGGCTTCTTTTCGTGGAAATGGCATCATTAGGTTTTCCCCAATGAAACCAATGAGGGCAGAAATAAAGGCCTTTTGCTAAAAATGTAAAATCAAAGATTCAACAGTCTCACTAAAGATGTCGAGGATTAAAGCAACTCTGTGTCCAACAGTCCTTTGAAATGAAGTATTTGAAAAGACTTCAGAGAAATTCAGGTTTTGACCTTTTTTCAGATAGACTGTTACAAGCACATTTCGTAGAAAAGATATATCTGAGCATAAATCTCTAGAAATAGGGATTACCGGGAAATTCTTTTTTGTAAGCTTTCTCTTATCTAGTTATCTTAAACACAGGCATTATATATCATGTGCTTTGTCTCCTTTTCTTGAAAAAGCATCATTAGGTTTCCCCCTTTAAAGTCAATGCGGGCAGATATAAAGACCTTTTGGTAAAAAAATAAAAGCAAAGCTGAAGCAGTCTATGTAAAGATGTGGAGGGTTAAAGCAACTCTGGTACAATAGTGCCATGAATTGAAGTATTTCAAAAGACTTCTGAGAAATTCATGTTTTTTTTTTTTTAAAGCAATTGGGGTTAAGTAACTTGCTCAAGGTTACACAGCTAGTCATTTGATTTATGCGTGGGTGCTCATTTTCTGAGGCCGGATCTGATCTCCGGTCATCCAAACTCTGAGGCCGGCATTCTTACTTACTGTGCCACCTAGCCGCCCCTTTAGGGCAATTGGGGTTAAGTAACTTGCCCAAGGTTACACGGCTAGGTTTTTTGTTTGTGCGGATTAGGTGTTGGAGGCCGGCTCCGAACTCAGGTCCTTTTGACTCCAGGGCCGGCGCTCGGCGCTCTATTCACTGCGCCACCTAGCCGCCCCGAAATTCATGTTTTTAACTTTGTTTTTTTAAAGCAATTGGTGTTAAGCAATTTGCTCAAAGTTACTCGGCTAGTCATTATTTATGTGTGGGTGCTCATTTTCTGTGGTCGGATTTGATCTCGGGTCATCACTACTCAGAGGCAGGAGCTCTTACTCACTGAGCCACCTAGCTGACCCTTTAGGGTCATTGGGGTTAAGTAACTTGCCCAAGGTCACACGGCTAAGTTTTTGTTTGTGTGGGTTAAGTGTCTGCAGCTGGATCCGAACTCAGGTCCTTCTGACTCCAGGGCCTGCACTCTACTCACTGTACCATCTAGACGCCCCAATGTTTTTACCTTTTCTCAGATAGATTGTTACAAACATGTTTGGTAGAAAACATATATGTGAGCATACCTCGGTACGAACAGGTATTACCCGAAAGTTCTTGCCCAAAAGGGCAATGAGGAGAAGAATGCCTTAAAAAGTCGAATTTGCCAGATGGAAAAAGAATCTCAAAAGTTCACTGAGGAGATTCATTCCTTCAGAGTTAGACTGGAGCAAATGGAAGCTTAGTGACTTTATGAGAAATCAAGAGGCTGTTAAGCAGATCCAAACAAATGAAAGATTAGAAGGCAATGTGAAATATCTCATGGGAAAAACCACTGACCTGGAAAATAGATCCAGGAGAGACAATTTAAAAATTATTGGACTACCTGAAAGCCATGATCAAGGAAAGAACCTAGAAAACACCCTTCAAGAAATTATCAAGGAAAACTGCCCTGATGTTTTAGATCCAGAGGGCAAAATAGAGGTTGAAAGAATCCACCGATGATCTCCTGAAAAAAGATCCCAAAAAGAAAACTCCCAGGAATATTATAGCCAGGTTCCAGAATCCCCAGATCAAGGAGAAAATACTACAAGCAGCCAGGAAGAAACAATTTCTATATTGTGGAAACACAATCAGAATAGCCCAGGACCTGGCAGCTTCTACACTGAGGGATCAAAGTGCATGGAATATGATATTCCAGAGGGCAAAAGAAGTGGGAATGAACCCAAGGGTCACCTACCCAGCAAAACTGAGTATTATGTTTCAGGGGAAAATATGGTCATTCAGTGGAATAGAGGACTTTCAAGTATTCTTGAGGAAAAAACCAGAGTTGAATAGAAAATTTGACATCCAGACACATGAAGGAAGAGATGCCTGAGAAGGTAATCAGGGAAAAGAAATCAAAAGGAACTTATCAAAGTTGAACTATTTACATTCCTATATGGAAAAGCAATAACTGTGACTGATGATATCTTTCTCAGTATGAAAATAATGGAAGAAGGGGGTGTGGTCATAGGAATACATATGTGAATGTGTGTGTATATGGTTACAGTTATATGGATAGAGGGCATAGGTTGAATTTGTTGGGAAGGGAGAATACTCAAGGGATGAAATTATGAGGTGAGAGAGGAAAGTGGCAAGAGGAGATGGGGAGAGACAGGGTAGGGTAAACTATCCCATGGAGAAGAAGCAAGGGGAAGTGGTTACAAAGGAGGGGGAGAATAAGGAAGGCTAAAAAGGTAAAACCACATTCACATTGAATTTGGTTCAGGGAGAAAATGACATACATACTAAATGGGATATCTCAGCCTGCAGCAGGATAGGGGGAAGGGGGATGAGAGGAGAGATGATGGATGGGAGGGCATCCTTGGGGTGAGGGGAGGTTGGAAGTACCCACTATAGAAGAGGGACAGGATCATGTAGGGAATGGACCAGGTGGGGGGTGGGATGAGTGGGAGAGAATTATAAGCAGCCTCGTACAATATATCTACTATGATAATGTTTTGCATAGCTAGACATGTACAACATATACTGAATTACTTATCTCCCAAGAAGGAATGGGTGACAAGGGAGGAAGGAAATGGATCTGAAACTCGAGGTCGTAACATTAAAAGTTTCAAATATATATAAATACTATTATTAATACTCTTTTGCTTGTAATAGGGAGATAAGATGTGCAGGCATTTGGACACAAAGATTCACCTTCCTCTAATGGAAAAGTCGATGGGGGTATGGGAGAAGGTATGGGAGAGAGCAGATTGGAGGAAGTGATATCTTGTGGGACTACTATTCTGGGAGGTTGGGTAGGGGAATAATGGGGGGAAAATGATTGTAACTCAAAATCTGGTGGAAATGAATGATGTAAAACAGAAGATAATAAAACATTTGTTTAAAAAAAAAAGAATGTTGGGTAGAAAAGATATATCTGAGCATAACTTTCTAGAAAGAGGAATTAGCCAGAATTTCTTTTCTGTCACACCTTTCACTTAGCTAGTTGTCTTAAACGGAGGCATTACATATCAAATGCTTTGGCTTCTTTTCCTGGAAATAGCATCCTTATATTTTCCCCATTGAAACCAATAAGTGCAAATATGAAGACCTTTTGCTAAAAAAGAAAATGCAAAGCCGAAGCAGTCAGACTAAAGATGTGGAGAGTGAAGGCAACTCTGTGTACAACAGTGCTTCGAATTCAAGTATTTCAAAAGACTTCTGAGAAATTCATGTTTTTACCTTTTTTTAGATAGACTGTTACAAGCATGTTTGGTAGAAAAGTTATTTCTGAGCATAACTCTCCAGTAACAGGGATTACCTGAAAGTTGTTTTCTATCCAGCTTTCTGTTAGCTACTTATCTTAATTGGAGGCATTACATATCACATGCTTTGTCTTCTTTTCGTGGAACTGGCATCATTAATTTTCTCCCATTGAAAAGATTGAGGGCAGATACAAAGGCATTTTGCTAAAAAAGTAAAAGCAAAGATTCAGCAGTCTGACTATAGATATGGAGGGTTAAAGCACCTCTGTGTAGAACAGTGCCTTGAATTCAAGTATTTCCAAGGACTGCTGAGAAATTCATGTTTTTACCTTTTTTCAGATAGATTGTTACAAGCCTGTTTGATAGAAAAGGTATATGTGAGCATAACTCTATAGCAACAGGGATTATACAGAATTTCTTTTCTGACCAGCTTTCTCTTTGCTAGTTTTCTCAAACACAGGCATTACTTATCACATGCTTTGGCTTCTTTTCATGGAAATGGCATCATTAGGTTTTTCTCCCATTGAATTCACTGAGGGCACATACAAAGGCCTTTTGCTAAAAAACTAAAAGGAAAGCTGTAGCAGTCTGACTGAGATGAAGAATGTAAAAGCAACTCTGTGTACAACAGAGCTTTGAATTCAATTATCTCAAAAGACTTCTGAGTAATTTAGGTTGTTACCTTTTTACAGATAGACTGTTACAAGCATGGTTGGTAGAAAAGGTATATTTGAGCATAACTCTCTAGGAACAGTGATTACCTGGAAGGTCTTTTCAGTCACAGATTCTCTTAGCCAGTTGCCTTAAATTCAGGTATATCTTACCATAACTCTGTAGAAACAGGCATTACATGTAAGTTCTTTTTCTGAAACGTTCTCTTAGCTAGTTATCTTAACCACAGCCATTACATCTAATATGTTTGGTCTTCTTTTGTTGGAAATGGCATCATTAGCTTTACTCCCAATGAAACCAACGTGGGCAGCTATGAAGGCCTTTTACTAAAACAGTAAAAGGAAAGCATCAGCAGGTTGACTAAAGATGTTCAGGGTAAAAGCAACTCTGTATACAACAGTGCTTCGAATTCAAGTATTTTAAAAGACTTCAGAGAAATTCAGGTTTTGACCTTTTTTCAGATAGACTCTTACAAGCATATTTGGTAGAAAAGGTATATCTGAGCATAGCTATCTACAAACAGGTATTACCCGGAAGTTCTTTTCTGTACCAGCATTCTCTTAGCTAGTTGTCTTAAATGCAGGCATTACTTATCAAATGCTTTGGCTTATTTTCGTTGAAATAGCATCATCAGGTTTTCTCCCATTGAGACCAATGAGGGCAGATGTAAAGGCCTTTTGCTAAAAAAATAAAGGTAAAGCTGAAGCATTCTGACTAATGATGTGGAGGGTAAAAGCAACTCTGTGTAAAACAGTGCTTTGAATTCAAGTATTTTAAAAGACTACTGAAAATAGAGGTTTTTACCTTTTTTCAGATAGACTGTTACAAACATGTTTGGTAGAAATGTATATCTGAGCAAAACTTTCTAGAAACAGGCATTACTCAGAAGTTCATTTCTGTCACAGCTTTCTCTTAGCTAGTTGTCTTAAATACAGGCATTGCCTATCAAATGCTTTGCCTTCTTTTCGTGGAAATGGAATCATTAGGTTTTCTCCCATTAAAACCGATATGGGCAGATATAAAGGCCTTTTGGTAAAAAAGGAAAAGAAAGGTTCAGCAGCATGAATAAGATGTGGAGGGTTAAAGCAACTCTTTGTGCAGCAGTGCTTGGAATTCAAGTATTTGAAAGACTTCTGCTAAATTTAGGTTTTCCTTTTTTCAGATAGAGTGTTACATGAATATTGGGTAGAAAAAGTATATCTGGTCATCACTCTCTATACACAGGGATTACTCATAAGTTCTTTTCAGTCCCAGCTTTCTCTTAGCTGGTTGTCTTAAACACAGGCATTACATTTCAAATGCTTTGGCTTCTTTTCTTCCTAATGGCCTCATAAGTTTTTCCCTCATTGAAATCAACGAGGGCAGATATAAAGGCCTTTTGCTACAGAAGTAAAAGCAAAGCTTCAGCAGTATGACTAAAGATGTGGAGGGTTATAGCAACTCTGTGTACCACAGTGCTTTTAATTCAAGTATTTCAAAAGACTTCCAAGATATTCATGTTTTTACCGTTTTTCAGATAGACTGTTAGAAGAATGGTTGGTAGAGAATGTATATCTGTGCATAACCCTCTAGGATCAGGGATGACCCAGAAAATCTTTTCTGTCCAACTTTCTCTTAGCTAGTTTTCTTAAACACTGGCATTACATTTCAAATGCTTTGGTTTCTTTTCATAGAAATGGCATCATTAGGTTTTTCCCCCATTGAAACCAAAGAGAGCAGATACAAAGGCCTTTTGCTAAAAAATAGAAGCAAAGCTTCAGCAGTCTGACTAATGATGTAGAGGGTTATAGCAACTCTGTATGCTCTAATATAACTCTAATGCTTTGAATTCATGTATTTTAAAAGACTTCAGAAAAATTCAGGTTTTGACCATTTTTATAAAAACTGTTACAAGCTTATTTGGTAGAAAAGGTGTATCTGAGCATAACTCTCTTGAAATAGGGATTACAAGAATGTTCTTTTCTGTTACAGCTTCCTCTTAGCTATTTGTCTTAAACACAATCATATATCAGATGCTTTGGCTTCTTTTCCTGGACATGGCATCATTAGGTTTTCCTCCATTGAAACCATGGAGGGCAGATATAAAGGCCTTTTGCTACAAAAGTAAAAGCATAGCTTCAGTAGTCTGACTAAAGATGTCAAGGATTAAAGCAACTCTGTGTACAACAGTGCCTTGAATTCAAGTATTGTAAAAGAGTTCAGAGAAATTCAGGTTTTGATGTTCTTTCAGTTACAATATTTCAAGCATATTTGGTAGAAAAGGCATATCTGAGAATAACTCTATAGAAACAAGGATTACCCAGAAATTCTTTTCTGTCACAGCTTTCTCTTAGCTCGTTTTCTTAAACCCGGCATTACATTTCAAATGCTTTGGCTTCTTTTGATGGAAATAGCATTATTAATTTTCCCCAAGTGAAACCAATGACGGCAGATATAAAGGCCTTTTGCTACAAAAGTAAAAGCAAAGCTTCAGCAGTCTGACTAAAGATGTGGAGGGTTATAGCAACTCTGTGTACCACAGTGCTTTGAATTCAAGTATTTTAAAAGACTTCAGAGTAATTCGGGTTTTGACCTTTTTTCAGATATACTGTTACAATCATGTTTCGTAGAAGAGGTTTATCTGAGCATAACTCTCTATACACAGTGATTACTCATAAGTTCTTTTCAGTCACAGCTTTCTCTTAGCTGGTTGTCTTAAACACAGGCATTACATTTCAAATGCTTTGGCTTCTTTTCTTGGTAATGGCCTCATAAGTTTTTCCCTCATTGAAATCGATGAGGGCAGATATAAAGGCCTTTTGCTACAAAAGTAAAAGCAAAGCTGCAGCAGTCTGACTAAAGCTGTGGAGGGGAAAAGCAACTCTATGAACAACAGTGCTTTGAATTCAAGTATTTCAAAAGACCTTTGAGAAATTCAGGTTTTTACCTTTTTTCAAATAGACTGTTACAAACATGTTTGGTAGAAATATATATATGAGCTTAACTCTATAGAAAGTGGGATTACTCAAAAGTTCTTTTCTGGCACAGCTTTCTTTTAGCTAATTTTCTTAAATACAGGTATTACATTTCACATGCTTCGGTTTCTTTTCATGGAAATGGCATCATTAAGTTTTCCCTCATTGAAACCATTGAGGGCTGATATAAAGGCCTTTTGCCACAAAAGTAAAAGCAAAGCTTCAGCAGTCTGACTAAAGATGTGGAGGGTTAAATAGCAACTCTGTGTACCACAGTGCTTTGAATGTCCTCGGATCCTTTCCTGGAGACTTCCGGACGCCACGTGGCGGGGAGTGCCCAGCAGAACAAAGCACACTTACACAGCAACTCAGGGGGCAACTCCAACTTTATTTCCTGCTTTTCTACATATATAGCCTATCCTATGCAAGCACTTTCCATTTTGGCTCTTGGCCAATTACAACACCTTTTGCCTTTTAAGGTCAAGCACACCTTAACCCCTGGGACTCTCAGGATCTCTACCTGGAGCAAGGATATTCCTTGTGGACCAGGATGTACCTCACTCCTTAGAACAAGGCGTGGTCAGCTGGGGGCCTAGCAGTCCCTCAAGTGCCTAGAGGGTTAATGGGGGCGAGAGGCCCTGCCATCATCACCTAAGCCCGGAGGCAGTGCCATCACAGGTCCAGGGACCTCTCAAGGGCACTGAGGTAAATCCACGTTGGCTCTCCCCCATATCCCCCTTCCTTTTTAATAGAAGCAGAAAGGGCCTTTATCCCCAACAAGGGGTCTTGGCAGGTACTCACAAGCTTACGGCTTAGGGCCCTAAATGCCGAAGAGTCCTAGGGTGAGGCGAGGCAGGGAAAACCATGAAGTGAACTCATGGAAGGTATCATTCAAAAAGGAACTGGAGGGAACAGGGGCATAGCGTGTTTCATTAAGGCGCACGATAGCAAAGGTAAAATTGACCAGTTCTTCACTTAGCCGGGCATCCCAGGGCCCAGAGATCCATTCACTGAGTTGCTTAATGGCAAGCAAAACATTTGTCTAAGCTAAAAATGGTTATAGATAGTTTTGTGAAGGATTCATAAGTACCTTATTGTTTCAAGCACAGATAAACAGTTCATGAGTTGTTGCTGGGCAGAGTGCTGGCAGGGGGAAGGGGCAGAGTCAATGCCCTGAGGTTGAGGGGTGGTGGAAATGTGATTGTACAGACTGGTTTTACAAATTGATTTTACAGACATAGATCCTAAAGTACCCCGTTTACAAACTGATGTTACAGATTGATACTACAGACATATACATCCCAAGGACCCCATCATTCCCCCTATAAACAGATGGCACCCAAAATCGTTTGGGGACAAGGGGCGATGGTCTCAGCTTCCCGAACTGCTTCTTGCTGGGAAGGGGCGGAGAGCTGTCCCTGCCTCACAGGGTTCCATCATTCAAGGGGTGGGGTCCATGGCCAATGTCCAGAATCTGGCCGATGCTAGATCCAAGGGGTGATGAGTAGCAGCTTCAGGCAACCGTTGGTACTCAGTCTGAGCAGTCATCTGCAGATGGAAAGCACTGAGCCTAGAAGAGATAAACCTAGCAAGGAGTAAGAGAAATTTGACCAGAAGTGGGGTGAGGATGGGCTAGCATAAGCCATTACTCAGACTATTTCACTTCCCTTCCTATTTCTACATACTACATAGACAAGATACCGCATAAGTTTTTATTCTTTTACTAACATAACTGTACTGCCTTTAACAAAAGAGGCTTCTGACTTGAACCTCACAGCTAAATGGTACACATACATCCTTGTTTCACAAAGCTTGTTTATCCTCTGATTATATTCACTCTGGGAGAAAGAGACACTTCACAAAGTGAATCTTGTACATGTACATTCAGTTACAAATGGTAACTTTTGCTTAGAGAATGGAATAACTGCAAATTCAGATCAAAACAGCAAGATCTCTTCTGATTCACAACTCATTACATTCGTTTAGCAATAAATTTCTCTTGCAAATGAAAGTTTTAATAGGCCTCTTAAAATTACACTAGGGATTTGAAAATTTCTTCTGAAAGTATTTTCCCTTCTTTTAAAACAGTTTCAAGATTTATAATTGATCATTAAACTTTTCTGAAGAAAGTTAGTTGAAAACTTTTAAAATGATCTTAAGCAATTTGCATACTTTCTGCACATATTCCAATTCCAAATGAAAAATATTAGATTTTCCAGTAAGCTTACACGAAAGAACCCATATCTGTTACTGACTACTTGCTCTGATCATAGAAACTTGCTATAGAAGGAGAAAGCAGGGACATGTGACATTCCAAATATGACAGGATAAAACATCCTTGACTCTGTTTCAATTCAGGTAAGTCACAGATATCCAACCATGCAGTATCTGTTCCATCTTATAGCTAGACTCAGGAATAGGTGGGAAACATTCCTTTTCAAAGGAATCCCATGGGTAAACTGAGCCAGGAGGGATCCCATCCCAGACAGAGGCTAAGATTGTCCCTTCGGCCTTTACCAAATATAGACTTCCACCTATCAGCAGTACAGGATCACATTCCCTCTGAGTAGCTTGTGGCATTTGCTCCGAGATACTGATTTAATGCAACTATACCCAAATTCAAACTCAAAATAAAATTTAGTTCTGGTCCCAAGTGCCTTTTACCTTAAACAACAAGCTTCACCGATCACAGCTTAGAGCTAGTTATTTTTATTTTCATGGAGCTGCACTAAGCAATGAAGATTTATCAGGTCTCATAAATGTTAAGAATTCCATTTACCATCTTTCCTTCTGAAATCTAAATGCCAATTGATAGAAATCCTTCTAATCTTTGCAACTCCTTATCAAGTTAGGTTCATTTAAAACTACACTTAAATAAGTTCCTTTCACAGGCTGAAAGACCTTGCCTAATAGAGATAGTTTTTTGGGGAATTTGGCAGTTTTACAACATAAGGAAAATTTATATGAATTCTAAGGAGGAGAGACTGGGGGAAGGGCTAATAATGATGCCCCTGCTTAGCCAAGTCTCATACATGCAGGAGGACTGTTCTGAATGGGTAGAACTAGTCAGAATAAAGTTTTCATCCAATCTCCTCCTTTCCACATACAGTAATCAATTGACAATTTTAGATTTTAACATTAAAACAGTAGCCAAAATAACTTCGTTAACAGTCTTACAAGTTTTAAACAGTCTTAACTGAAACTTCCTTTTAAACAAAGACAGACTTGGAAGCTTATGATTTCCCACATTACAATACTCCAAGACTAAGAAAACTGCTTCTTATACAGCATAGATAATCCAACTTTTTACCAGTAACAATATCCTAAACAACTATCATGTTCTTAAATTGGAACAAATGAATTACCAATCTGGTGACTTTAAAAATCAAGTTTTTGAAGTTACACAGAACTAAAATTTTCTTGATGCCACATACCCAATCAACTTATCACTAGAAATCAATTACATTCTGGAATCTCACATAGATGGTGAATGTGGTGATCCATAAACCTTCGAATTAACATAAATACACCCTTAGATGAAGCAAGCTTGAAAACCACATCCCTATATTTTTCTTTCCTTTTTTCCCCCAAGTTTCTCATTTGCTCAATAAGAATTCTACAAAATACCTTTCCAATTCCCTGTGTACATTCACTTCATCATTAGTAATGTGGAAACTATAACTTTAAGTCACTGCATATTTCCAGAATAGCCAAAAAGTTAAATGAACAACCAGCTATCACAATAAATATCAGCAGTATTATTACTACCTGTTTGTCTAATACACAGATTTTCTTCTTTTAGGTGAGGCAGGAAATAGTTACATTTTCATCTGCCTGCCTCTTTGATTTGAGGGGAGAAGATTCCCTCGTTATTTCTTATCACCTTCTCCTCACTCCACTTGGCCAGAGTGGAATGAAGAGATTTTCAAACTTTTAAAGATCTTAAAACTTCTGTTCACACTTCTCAATACCAAATACCATCTCTATCTTAACTTCCTACCCATGCTTCTTTCTTTGCTACATGCTTAAACTTTCTTGCTTTTCCTATAGTCTTAGACTTGCATTTATCATAAACCTTACATGATGTTAGATTACACACTCACTCATTCACACAGACACACACAAAAACAGAACAGAGAGAGAAACTGACAGGAACGTTCCCAAAGCTCACAGAGGATTGTTAGAAATCCCCAGGCACAAATCATGTTTGCTTGGCTTCCAGATAGATGCTAATGGAGGCCAGGTAAGACTTGCTTTAAGATAATCTAGGCTCAGATCCCCAAATGTAGGGGGAAACACTGGCCCATCCTTCCTTCTTGGGGTCGTGAAGACCGAGTTGTTTGTTTTGTTTTGTTTTGTTTTCAACTGCTCAAGAGACATGGGGTGGCGGGGGGGGGGTGGGGGGGAGTCTCGCGGTATGGAGAGAGAATGTCAGGCTTGACAAAATAGATGTTGGGAACCAAGGCCATCAGAGACACAGTGTGGGTATAATTGGCTAAGGAGTTACCTTATAGATAGGGTACTGGAGAGAAAGGGGGCAAAAGCGGGGGAAGGCGATATACGACCTGCTAATGAGGGGGGGCTCCAACAGCGACCAGCACTGTGCAGAGTCCCGGGTTTCAGCACCATTTGTCCTCGGATCCTTTCCTGGGGCCTTCCTGACACTACGTGGCGGGGAGCGCCGAGCAGAACAAAGCACACTTACACAGCAACTCAGGGGGCAACTCCAACTTTATTTCCTGCTCTTCTACATATATAGCCTATCCTAGGCAAGCACTTTGCATTTTGGCTCTTGGCCAATTACAACACCTTTTGCCTTTTAAGGTCGAGCACACCTTAACCCCTGGGACTCTCGTGATATCTACAGGGAGCAAGGATATTCCTTGTGGACCCGGACATACCTCACTCCTTAGAAGAAGGCGTGGTCAGCTGGCGGCGTAGCAGTCCTTCAAGTGCCTAGAGGGTTAATGGGGGCGAGAGGCCTTGCCATCATCGCCTAAGCCCAGAGGCAGTGCCGTCACAGGTCCAGGGACCTCTCAAGGGCACTGAGGTAAATCCAAGTTAGCTCTCCCACATTTGAATTCAAGTATTTTAAAAGACTTCACAGAAATTCATGTTTTGACCTTTTTTTAGATAGACTGTCACAAGCATGTTTGGTAGAAAAAGTATATCTCAGCATATCTCTCTAGAAACAGGGATTACCCGGAAGGTCCTTTTTGTCACAGCATTCCCTTAGCTACTTGTCTTAAAGGAGGCATTATGTATCAAATACTTTGGCTTCTCTTCATGGAAATGGCATCATTAAGTTTTCACCCATTGAAATCAATGAGGGCAGATATAAAGACCTTTTGTTGAAAAAGTAAATGCAAAGCTGCAGCAGTCACAATAAAAATGTGGAGAATAAAAGTAAAGCTGTGCACAACAGTGACTTGAATTCAAGTATTTAAAAAGACTTCTGAGACATTCATGTTTTTACCTTTTTTCAGATAGACTGTTACAAGCATGTTTGGTAGAAAAGGTATGTCTAAGCATAACTCTCTAGGAACATGGATTACACAGAAGTTTTTTTTCTCTCTAACTATCACTTAGGTAGTTGTCTTTGACAAAGGCATTACTTATCACAAGCTTTTCCTTCTTTTCATGGAAAGGGCATCATTAGGTTTTCCCCCATTGAAACCAATGAGGGCAGATATAAAGGCCTCTTGCTACAAAACTAAAATCATAGCTTCAGCAGTCTGACTAAAGATGTCAAGGATTAAAGCAACTCTGTGTACAACAGTGCTTTGAATTCAAGTATTTTAAAAGACTTAAGAGAAATTCAGGTTTTGATATTTCTTCAGATAGGATATTTCAAGCATATTTGGTAGAAAAGGTATATCTGAGAATAACTCTCGAGAAACAAGGACTACCCAGAAGTTCTTTTCTGTCACAGCTTTCTCTTAGCTCATTTTCTTAAACCCAGCATTACATTTCAAATGCTTTGGCTTCTTTTCATGGAAACGGCATTATTAATTTTCCCCAAGTGAAAACAGTGACAGCAGATATAAAGGCCTTTTGCTACAAAAGTAAAAGCAAAGCTTCAGCAATCTGACTAAAGCTGTGGAGGGGAAAAGCAACTCTGTGAACAACAGTGCTTTGAATTCAAGTATTTCAAAAGACCTTTGAGAAATTCAGGTTTTTACCTTTTTTCAAATAGACTATTACAAACATGTTTGGTAGAAATATATATATATATATATATATCTGAGCATAACTCTCTAGAAACACAGATTACTCAAAAGTTCTTTTGTGGCACAGCTTTCTTTTAGCTAATTTTCTTAAATACAGGCATTACATTTCAAATGCTTTGGCTACTTTTCATGGAAATGGCATCATTAAGTTTTCCCCCATTGAAACCAAAGAGGGCTGATACAAAGGCCTTTTGCTACAAAAGTAAAAGCAAAGCTTCAGCAGTCTGACTAAAGATGTGGAGGCTTAAAAAGCAACTCTGTGTACCAGAGTGCTTTGAATTCAAGTATTTTAAGAGACGTCACAGAAATTCAGGTTTTGACCTTTTTTCAGATAGACTGTAACAAGCATGTTTGGTAGAAAAAGTATATCTGAGCATATCTCTCTAGAAACAGGGATGACCCGGAAGTTCTTTTCTGTCACAGCATTCCCTTAGCAACTTGTCTTAAAGGAGGCATTATGTTTCAAATACTTTGGCTTCTCTTCATGGAAATGGCATCATTAAGTTTTCCCCATTGAAATCAAGAGGGCAGATATAAAGACCTTTTGTTAAAAAAGTAAATGCAAAGCTGCAGCAGTCACAATAAAAATGTGGAGAGTAAAAGGAAAGCTGTGTACAACAGTGCCTTGAATTCAAGTATTTAAAAAGACTTCTGAGACATTCATATTTTTACCTTTTTTCTGATTGTCTGTTACAAGCATATTTGGTAGAAAACATATATCTAAGCATAACTCTCTAGGAAAATGGATTACACAGAAGTTACTTTCTGTCCAACTATCCCTTACTTAGCTGTCTTTAAGAAAGGTATTACTTATCACAAGCTTTTTCTTCTTTTCATGGAAATGGCATCATTAGGTTTTCCCCCATTGAAACCAATGAGGGCAGATATAAAGGCTTTTTTGCTAGAAAAGTAAAACCAGTCTGACTAAAGATGTGGAGGGTTATAGCAATTCTGTGTACCACAGTGCTTTGAATTCAAGTATTTCAAAAGACTTCCGAGATATTCATGTTTTTACCTTTTTTCAGATAGACTGTTAAAAGCATGTTTAGTAGAAAAGTTATATCTGAGCATAACACTCTAGTAACAGGGATGACCCGGAAATTCTTTTCTGTCCAACTTCCTCTTAGCTAGTTTTCTTAAACACAGGCTTTACATTTCAAATGCTTTGGCTTCCTTTCAAGGAAATGGCATCCTTAGGTTTTTCCCCCATTGAAACCAATGAGGGCAGATATAAAGGCCTTTTGCTAAAAAATAAAAGCAAAGCTGTAACGCCCGGTCTCTAGCCTACGCCGCTCTACGCGCGGGACCTCTACTCACCCATCCAAGGGTCTTCGGTCGTCACCGGCCCGCCCCTCCCTTTCTCCTGGGGCAGGAAATCACCAGACGGAACACCGGAGTCAAGCAGGTGAAGCACACTTTATTGCAGCAGCTACATCTTCTCTCCCTCTTCCTCCCAGCCGCCCCTTATATCTCTCCCGAACACGGAAGTGCCCTTCTGACCAATCCCCAAGATCAATCAAACTCTTTACCATAAAAGGTCTTTGCCTAAGCTTGTTCGGCGTGACCCTCAGACCCTGCGTGACCCTCAGACCCCGCGTGACCCTCAGACCCCGCCCCTACAACTCACCCCTTTTAAAATTAATTGGCAAACATCCCTCTATCTACGGGACTCAAGTGCATGGGGGTACATGGGCCTATCATGGCGTCTCTGGACTCGATGGGTGCAAGCAGGGAGATTTGGCCCCGGAATTTCTGGGGAGCGCAGCCTCCTGGCTTAGGTCAACTCCCAGAGATCTGTCCTTACCCGTCTTGGGAACCCAGCGCCCTCAGGTCCTGTCTTAGGCGGCAGTCTCTAAGAGAGGTTGCCCGTCATCGGAGGGGTGCGTCTTATCCCCGGGCACCACGGTGGCCCCCAATCTGTCTCCCCACTGGGAGAGCCAAAGGTTCTGGGTCTCACCTGCTGCTTGAGCCGATACGGCTCTGTATCCCAATCGGGACAGCTGCATAAGCTGGCAAACCCTCTTACAAACCAGGGCTGAGACCGCAACAACCATGACCAGGACCACGACACCCACCACAGCAACGATCCCCATAGACCAAGGGCGACGCCACCAATCGAGGAAGGACCTCCACCAATCAGACACTGTCTCCATCCCTCCCAACGGGGGAATAGAAACATGGGTGTTATTAAGGCGTCGGTAGGTGGCCCTAAGTTCAATTAAAGCCTTATCAAAACCTGCATTCCCCGTGCCCTTAATATAATTAGAAAGATTTCTAGCAAGAGCTGCCGGGGCTGAGTCGTTGAGGTATGGGTATGAGGTCACACAAATGCCTTCGAGCCGAGGCCAACAAGCTCCCAAACCCTCCATCACACTTAATCTCTCTTCTAATAGGTCCATTCTTTGATTCAATACAAGAATGCCTCCCCGGAGATAAAACATTTTCAAAAGCGGGGAAAAAACAACACTGGGGGCCCTTCCCCTAAATATAGTATTACGGGGCACAGTCACATTCCAATTTGGGACTCCAAAACCTGGGAACGCCTGCTGTTGATACAATCCAAGACAGGGCAAACTCCGCTCGGCGGGCATACAAGAATTGGTAGGGAGCAAAATAAAACAAAGAACACCGGCATCTCCCAAATTCCAGACCACATCAGCGGCTGGAACAGTGGTGAGGGGAGCCGAAGAAAGAGTGGGCAAACCCAAAGAAGAATTCTTAACAAAAAGGCTAGGAAACACATGGGAGGAGGACGTAACCGGAAGCGGGGTGGGTAAGGCTCGTAATAGGCCCCACCGCTGAGGAATCTGGCGTGCTTGAGCGGGATCTATGGGCCAAAACAAAAGGTGTAGATTAACAGTAATGCGAAGGGCCCGAAGAAAACGTATCGAGGCCCTCTTGCGCCATCTTCTAAGTTCATCTCTTGCAGAAAGATGGCCGCGGCGTTCGTGTGGGCGAGTCCCTTCGTCTGCAGGTCGCCAGTGGTCATCATCTACAGCCCCGGGGACGAGCATCTCTGTGTCTTCCATCCTATCAAGCAGCCCAACAGAATCTGAAAGAAAAACATTTTAACACTCAGCTCTTAGGGCTGGTGGGGGGATTAGAGCTGTCTCAAGGGACTGAGCACAGCGGCTACATAATATTGACACAAAGTGGGGCTATTAACCATACCCTGAGGGAGCACCACAAACTGAAAACGTTGATAGGGGCACGCCAGGTTTACTGACGGGACTGAAAAGGCAAACTTGGCTCTATCCTCCGGGTGTAAGGGAATGGAATAGAAACAATCCTTAATATCAATAACTGCCAATTTCAAACCTTCAGGAATTGCTGAGGGGGAAGGGGGTCCCGGTTGCATTTTACCCATAGGAAGCAGGTTAGCATTTATTGCCCGCAAATCCATCAACATCCTCCACTTTCCCGAGCGTTTCTTAATAACGAACACGGGTGAATTATAGGGACTAAACGAAGGTTCAATTTTCCCTTCCCTGCTCAACTCAGAAACAATTTGTTGCAAAGCCTGTAACTTATCTTTTGTTAGGGGCCACTGGTCTACCCACACAGGATCCTCTGAGACCCATGTCAAAGGTGGTAAAAGAAGGGTCCCATCACCAGCGGCCCTCATCAGTTTAAACAATCCGGGGCAGAAATGCGAACACGCATTTGTTGGAGAATATCTCTGCCCCACAGTGGGTGGGGGAGGGCACTTAAACAGAGTGGCCGGAAGGTGCCTGAGCATCCATCACGGGCCCATGGTAATGGGTTGGCCGCCTCTAGGGCCCTGGCCACACCACCGACCCCGCGAACCGGATAATTCACAGGTTTCTTAGGCCATTGGTCCTGCCATAAAAATTCAGGAATGACGGTCCTGTCTGCTCCCGTATCCCCCAAGCCCCTCAAGCTAAAACCGTCCACCCAGATAGTCATCATGGGCCGTGCATCTGTCACCTCTTCTGACCACAATACCAAATTCTGTGACCCTCCTCCCTTATCAAACCACAATAAAACTCCAAGGGGGGTATTTTGGGAAACCTCAAAGGGGACGCACTGCGGATTGAAAACATAAACCTCATCCCCTGGAGACAACTCCTGAACAGGAACCTGAATCAAGTTTTTTAAGGGTTCCCCAACTAACAATCCTTTGGCAGGGATAAGGGATACAGGCACCCCTAATCCTGAGTCGGGGGGAATGGCCACCCTGCAGGCTGATAGGACGGAGAAGCAGCGGTAGGGTTCCGGGGACCCCTGCCCGCACCCTTGGGGCCCCCTCTCCCGTTTCCCGACAGTTGTGTTGGCTGTGGTTTGGACTTCTCCTTTCTGCAAAACTTTGCCAGAATGCGCAGTAAGCGCAATGCATGTGGGGAGGCGGGACCAAAATTCGTCGTGGCTTCCCTAAATTCCTTCAATGTTTTAAGGGGCAGCGGCTGATGGACTCGTCCCCCAGAAGGGTCTACGAAAACAGGGTACGAAGCTGCCCACTCACTCCAATCTACGTGCTCGCCCCGGGCGCTGGCTGCCTGTAATGACCTAGTAAGCAAGGGCTGATAATCCTCTTTAGCTCTGGGGAGAAGGGGCTCATACACCCCTTCAGTTTTGTGAGAAGCGGCAATGGGGTGCTGCAATGGCGGTCGCCCTGAAAACTCAAAAGGGGGGGCCGATGGAACCAATGAGGGTCGGGGATCTAAAATCCCCTGGTGGCGGAACGGGGGTGGGGCCTGCCCGGGCTGGTGTGGGGCCGAAAACGAAGACGGGGGAACTACAGGGGAGGGGTAGGGGGGGGGGTGGCCGTAGACAGAGAGCTCCGTGTCATGATGGCTTCTAATAATCACCCTGTCTTTTTCAGTGAGTGCCTGCACTTGATATCCGCTTCTCTCTTCGGAGGGTTCTAGGGCGTGCCCACTTCCTCTTACCCTACTGTTCCCTTCCCCCGCAGAGGCCGGGGCATTATAGGACTCTCTTGCAGAGGATGAACCTCCTTCTTTAAAAGTCATCTCCCCTCCTCGGGAGTCTGCACCTTTAAAAATTTTATAATCTGGCATCTCGGGGTTACTTCCCTCTTTAGCACTCTCACTGGAGGAGGTCTTTTTTAATTCTCCCCAAGGGTAATGATCTCTCCTTCCATCCTCCCCGTTTCCCCCGCTTTCCTCCTCTATCTGCACCACCACCTCCCTCCGGGACCGTAATCCTCGGGGCCCTGGGCCCCTTTGTCTCCGCCTTCTGCCCCCTTCGCTTCAGGCTCAGTCTGCGTGGCCGTCGTGAGAGACAAAGGAATAGCGGTGGGGGTAAGGATCGCCTCAAGGGTTTTAAAGATGCCAAAATCTTGGGGGTCCAAAAACCCCGGGTTTGTATTTTTATAAGCAGCCATCTGATGTCTGACAATCGGGATGCGATCCACTATTATTCCCGAATGTCTCATCCAAGGGCAAACCCTAAGTAGCTTGCGAATAAAGTCCTCAGCCCTTCCCTGGGAAATCGAAAGCCCTTTTTTTGCTAACAACCCTTTTAGCTGGAGTGCTATCACCCGCTCATCCTCCGGCCCAAAGAGAGGGAGACTCTTCGCGCCTCCCATTTCCACACCCTTCTCTGCCTTCACAGGAGGCAGAGAGCCGACTGGTCCGCCCGACAACGGGCTAGTCTCGCCGCGAAAGGCGGCAGGAGACCAGGGCAGAAACCCCTGAGAGTCCCAGAGGTCCCTGTTCGGGCGCCAAATCTGTAACGCCCAGTCTCTAGCCTACGCCGCTCTACGCGCGGGACCTCTACTCACCCATCCAAGGGTCTTCGGTCGTCACCGGCCCGCCCCTCCCTTTCTCCTGGGGCAGGAAATCACCAGACGGAACACCGGAGTCAAGCAGGTGAAGCACACTTTATTGCAGCAGCTACATCTTCTCCCCCCCTCTTCCTCCCAGCCGCCCCTTATATCTCCCCCGAACACGGAAGTGCCCTTCTGACCAATCCCCAAGATCAATCAAACTCTTTACCATAAAAGGTCTTTGCCTAAGCTTGTTCGGCGTGACCCTCAGACCCTGCGTGACCCTCAGACCCCGCCCCTACACAAAGCTCCAGCAGTCTGACTAAAGATGTGGAGGGTTATAGCAACTCTGTGTGAAGAATGCTTTGAATTCACGTATTTTAAAGACTTCAGAAAAATTCAGGTTTTGACCTTTTTTCATAAAAACTGTGACAAGCTTATTTGGTAGAATAGGTATATCTGAGCATAACTCTCTAGAAATAGGGATTACCCAGATGTACTTTTCTGTTACAGCTTTTTCTTAGCTAGTTTTCTTAAACACAATCATATATCAGATGCTTTGGCTTCTTTTATAGGAAATGGCATCCCAAGCTTTTTCACCCATTGAAGCCTGTTTAGGCAGGTATAAAGAACTTTTGGTAAAGCTTTAAAAGAAAACCTTCAGCAGGATGAATAAAGATGTTGAGGATTGAAGGAACAGTGTGTACAACAGTGCTTAGAATTCTTGTAATTTAAAGGACTTCTGAGACATTCAGTTTTTCACCTTTTTTTCAGTTAGCCTATTCTGAGCATGTTTAGTAGAAAGGTATATCTGACCATATCTCGACAATAACAGGCATTACATGTAACTCCTTTTCTGGGAAAGATTCTCTTAGATAGAGATCTTAAAAACAGCCTTTACATCTCTATTGTTTGGTCTTCATTTGTTGGAAATGGCATCCTTAAATTTTCACCCATTGAAACCAAAGTGGGCAGGTATAAAGCACCTTTGCTAAAACAGTAAAAGCAAACCTTCAGCAGTCTGACTAAAGTTGTGGAGAGTTGAAGGAACAGTGTGTACAACAGTGCTTAGAATTCTTGTATTTTAAAGGACTTCTGAGAAATTCAGGTTTTCACCTTTTTTTCAGTTAGCCTATTATGAGTATGTTTGGCAGAAAATTATATCTGACCATATCTCGATAATAAGAGGCATTATATATAGCCTCTTTTCTGGGAAAGATTCTCTTCGCTAGAGGTCTTAAAAACATCCATTATATCTCTGTTGCTTGGTCTTCTTTTGTTGGAAATGGCATCGTAAGCTTTTTCACCGTTTGAAGCCTGTGTAGGCAGGTATAAAGAACTTTTGGTAAAGCATTAAAAGCAAACCTTCAGCAGGATGAATAAAGATGTTGAGGATTGAAGGAACAGTGTGTACAACAGTGCTTAGAATTCTTGTATTTTAAAGGACTTCTGAGAAATTCAGGTTTTCACCTTTTTTTCAGTTAGCCTATTATGAGTATGTTTGGCAGAAAATTATATCTGACCATATCTCGATAATAAGAGGCATTATATATAGCCTCTTTTCTGGGAAAGATTCTCTTCGCTAGAGGTCTTAAAAACAGCCATTACATCTCTATTGCTTGGTCATCTTTTGTTGGAAATGGCATCATTAGGTTTTCACCCATTGAAACCAAGGTATGCAGGTATAAAGCACTTTTGCTAAGAGAGCAAAAGCAAACCTTCAGCAGTCGGACTAAAGATGTGTATAGTTGAGGAAACTGTGTGTACAACAGTGCTTAGAATTCTAGTATTTCAAAGGACTTCTGAGAAATTCATGTATTTACCTTTTTTTCAGAATGCCTATTCTGAGCATGTTTGGTAGAGAAGGTATATCTGACCATAACTCTATAGAAACAGGCATTACATGTAACATCTTTTCTGGGAAAGATTCTCTTAGCTAGAGGTCTTCAAAACATCCATTACATGTCTATTGCTTGGCCTTGTTGTGTCGGAAATGGCATCCTAAGGTTTTCACCCATTGAAACTAATGTAGGAACGTATAAGGGACTTTTGCTGAAAGAGAAAAAGCAAACCTTCAGCAGTCTGACTTTAGATGTTGAGGGTTGAAGGAACTGTGTGTAGAACAGTGCTTAGAATTCTTGTATTTTAAAGGACTTCTGAGAAATTCAGGTTTTCACCTTTTTTTTTTTCAGTTAGCCTATTCTGAGCATGTTTGGGAGAAAGGTATATCTGACGATATCTCTACAATAACAGGCATTACATGTAACATCTTTTCGGGGAAAGATTCTCTTAGCTAGAGGTCTTAAAAACAGCCATTACATCTCTATTGCTTGGTCTTCTTTTGGTGGAAATGGCATCCTTAGGTTTTCACCCATTGAAACCAAAGTAGGCAGATATAAAGCACTTTTGCTAAAACAGTAAAAGTAAACCTTCAGCAGTCTGACTTTAGATGTTGAGGGTTGAAGGAACTGTGTGTAGAACAGCGCTTAAAATTCTTGTATTTTTAAGGACTTGTGAGAAATTCATGTTTTCACCTTTTCTTCAGTTAGCCTATTCTGAGCATGTTTGGTAGAAAGGTATATCTGACCATACCTCGACAATAAAAGGCATTACATATAACATCTTTTCTGGGAAAGATTCTCTTCGATAGAGGTCTTAAAAACATCCATTACATCTCTATTGCTTGGCCTTCTTTTGTCAGAAATGGCATCCTAAAGTTTTCACCCATTGAAACCAAAGTAGGCAGGTATAAAGCACTTTTGCTAAAACAGTAAAAGCAAACCTTCAGCAGTCGGACTAAAATGTGGAGAGTTGAAGGAACTGTGTGTACAACAGTGCTTAGAATTCTAGTATTTCAAAGGACTTCTGAGAAATTCTTGTATTCACCTTTTTTTCAGAATGCCTATTCTGAGCATATTTGGTAGAGAAGGTATATATGACCATAAATCTATAGAAACAGGCATTACATGTAACATCTTTTCTGGGAAAGATTCTCTTAGCTAGAGGTCTTAAAAACATCCATTACATCTCTATTGCTTGGTCTTCGTTTGTTGGAAATGGTATCCTAAGCTGTTTCACCCATTGAAACCAATGTAGGCAGGTATAAAGAACTTTTACTAAAACATTAAAAGCCAACCTTCAGCAGTCAGACTAAAGATGTTGAGGATTGAAGGAACTGTGTGTACAACAGTGCTTAGAATTCTTGTATTTTAAAGGACTTCTGAGAAATTCAGGTTTTCACCTTTTTTTCAGTTAGCCTATTCTGAGCATTTTTGGTAGAAAGGTATATCTGACCATATCTCTACAATAACAGGCATTACATGTAACATCTTTTCGGGGAAAGATTCTCTTAGCTAGAGTTCTTAAAAACAGCCATTACATATCTATTGCTTGGTCTTCTTTTGTTGGAAATGGCATCCTTAGGTTTTCACCCATTGAAACCAATGTAGCCAGGTGTAAAGCACTTTTGCTAAAACAGTAAAAGCAGACCTTCAGCAGTCGGACTAAAATGTGGAGAGTTGAAGGAACTGTGTGTACAACAGTGCTTAGAATTCTAGTATTTCAAAGGACTTCTGAGAAATTCATGTATTCACCTTTTTTTCAGAATGCCTATTCTGAGCATGTTTGGTAGAGAAGGTATATATGACCATAACCCTATAGAAACAGGCATTACATGTAACTTGTTTTCTGGGAAAGATTCTCTTAACTAGACTTCTTAAAAACATCCATTAAATCTCTATTGCTTGGTCTTCGTTTGTTGCAAATGGCATCATTAGGTTTTCACCCATTGAAACCAAAGTAGGCAGGTATAAAGCACTTTTGCTAAAACATTAAAAGCAAACCTACAGCAGTATGAATAACGATGTTGAGAGTTGAAGGAACTGGGTGTACAACAGTGCTTAGAATTCTTGTATTTTAAAGGACTTCTGAGAAATTCAGGTTTTCACCTTTTTTTCAGTTAGCCTATTCTGAGCATGTTTGGTAGAAAGGTATATCTGACCATATCTCTACAATAACAGGCATTACATAACTTCTTTCTGGGAAAGATTCTCTTACCTAGAGGTCTTAAAAACAGCCATTACATCTCTATTGCTCGGTCTTCTTTTGTTGGAAATGGCATCCTTAGGTTTTCACCCATTGAAACCAAAGTAGGCAGGTATAAAGCACTTTTGCTAAAACAATAAAAGCAACCCTTCGGTAGTCTGACTTAAGATGTTGAGGGTTGAAGGAACTGTGTGTACAACAGTGCTTAGAATTCTAGTATTTCAAAGGACTTCTGAGAAATTCACGTATTCACCTTTTCTTCAGAATGCCTATTCTGAGCATGTTTGGTAGAGAAGGTATATCTGACCATAACTCTATAGAAACAGGCATTACATGTAACATCTTTTCTGGGAAAGATTCTCTTAGCTAGAGGTCTTCAAAACATCCATTACATGTCTATTGCTCGGCCATGTTGTGTCGGAAATGGCATCCTAAGGTTTTCACCCATTGAAACTAATGTAGGAACGTATAAGGCACTTTTGCTAAAAGAGTAAAAGGAAACCTTCAGCAGTCTGACCTAAGATGTTGAGGGTGGAAGGAACTGGGTGTACAACAGTGCTTAGAATTCTTTTATTTTAAAGGAATTCTGAGAAATTCATGTTTTCACCTTTTTTCCAGTTAGCCTATTCTGAGCATGTTTGGTAGAAAGGTATATCTGACCATATCTCTACAATAACAGGCATTACATGTAACATCTTTTCGGGGAAAGATTCTCTTAGCTAGAGGTCTTAAAAACAGCCATTACATCTCTATTGCTTGGTCTTCTTTTGGTGGAAATGGCATCCTTAGGTTTTCACCCATTGAAACCAAAGTAGGCAGGTATAAAGCACTTTTGCTAAAACAGTAAAAGCAAACCTTCAGCAGTCTGACTTTAGATGTTGAGGGTTGAAGGAACTGTGTGTAGAACAGCGCTTAGAATTCTTGTATTTTTAAGGACTTCTGAGAAATTCATTTTTTCACCTTTTCTTCAGTTAGCCTATTCTGAGCATGTTTGGTAGAAAGGTATATCTGACCATACCTCGACAATAAAAGGCATTACATATAACATCTTTTCTGGGAAAGATTCTCTTCGATAGAGGTCTTAAAAACATCCATTACATCTCTATTGCTTGGCCTTCTTTTGTCAGAAATGGCATCCTAAAGTTTTCACCCATTGACACCAATGTAGGCAGGTATAAAGTACTTTTGCTAAAACAGTAAAAGCAAACCTTCAGCAGTCGGACTAAAATGTGGAGAGTTGAAGGAACTTCGTCTACAACAGTGCTTAGAATTCTAGTATTTCAAAGGACTTCTGAGAAATTCTTGTATTCACCTTTTTTTCAGAATGCCTATTCTGAGCATATTTGGTAGAGAAGGTATATATGACCATAAATCTATAGAAACAGGCATTACATGTAACATCTTTTCTGGGAAAGATTCTCCTCGCTAGAGGTCTTAAAAACATCCATTATATCTCTGTTGCTTGGTCTTCTTTTGTTGGAAATGGCATCGTAAGCTTTTTCACCCATTGAAGCCTGTGTAGGCAGGTATAAAGAACTTTTGGTAAAGCATTAAAAGCAAACTTACAGCAGTATGAATAACGGTGCTGAGAGGGGAAGGAACTGGGTGTACAACAGTGCTTAGAATTCTTGTATTTTAAAGGACTTCTGAGAAATTCAGGTTTTCACCTTTTTTTCAGTTAGCGTTTTCTGAGCATGTTTGGTAGAAAGGTATTTCTGGCCATATCTCTACAATAACAGGCATTACATGTAACTTCTTTTCTGGGAAAGATTCTCTTAGCTAGAGGTCTTAAAAACAGCCATTACATCTCTATTGCTCGGTCTTCTTTTGTTGGAAATGGCATCCTTAGGTTTTCACCCATTGAAACCAATGTAGGCATGTATAAAGCACTTTTGCTAAAACAATAAAAGCAACCCTTCAGTAGTCGGACTTAAGATGTTGAGGGTTGAAGGAACTGTGTGTACAACAGTGCTTAGAATTCTAGTATTTCAAACGACTTCTGAGAAATTCAGGTTTTCACCTTTTTTTCAGTTAGCGTTTTCTGAGCATGTTTGGTAGAAAGGTATTTCTGGCCATATCTCTACAATAACAGGCATTACATGTAACTTCTTTTCTGGGAAAGATTCTCTTACCTAGAGGTCTTAAAAAAAGCCATTACATCTCTATTGCTCGGTCTTCTTTTGTTGGAAATGGCATCCTTAGGTTTTCACCCATTGAAACCAATGTAGCCAGGTGTAAAGCACTTTTGCTAAAACAGTAAAAGCAGACCTTCAGCAGTCGGACTAAAATGTGGAGAGTTGAAGGAACTGTGTGTACAACAGTGCTTAGAATTCTAGTATTTCAAAGGACTTCTGAGAAATTCATGTATTCACCTTTTTTTCAGAATGCCTATTCTAAGCATGTTTGGTAGAGAAGGTATATATGACCATAACTCTATAGAAACAGGCATTACATGTAACTTGTTTTCTGGGAAAGATTCTCTTAACTAGAGTTCTTAAAAACATCCATTACATCTCTATTGCTTGGTCTTCGTTTGTTGGAAATGGCATCCTAAGGTTTTTCACCCATTGAAACCAATGTAGGCAGGTATAAAGCACTTTTGCTAAAACATTAAAAGCAAACCTAGAGCAGTATGAATAACGGTGTTGAGAGTGGAAGGAACTGGGTGTACAACAGTGCTTAGAATTCTTGTATTTTAAAGGACTTCTGAGAAATTCAGGTTTTCACCTTTTTTTCAGTTAGCGTTTTCTGAGCATGTTTGGTAGAAAGGTATTTCTGGCCATATCTCTACAATAAGAGGCATTACATGTAACTTCTTTTCTGGGAAAGATTCTCTTACCTAGAGGTCTTAAAAACAGCCATTACATCTCTATTGCTCAGTCTTCTTTTGTTGGAAATGGCATCCTTAGGTTTTCACCCATTGAAACCAAGGTAGGCATGTATAAAGCACTTTTGCTAAAACAATAAAAGCAACCCTTCAGTCGTCGGACTTAAGATGTTGAGGGTTGAAGGAACTGTATGTACAACAGTGCTTAGAATTCTAGTATTTCAAACGACTTCTGAGAAATTCACGTATTCACCTTTTTTTCAGAATGCCTATTCTGAGCATGTTTGGTAGAGAAGGTATATCTCACCAAAACTCTATAGAAACAGGCATTACATGTAACATCTTTTCTGGGAAAGATTCTCTTAGCTAGACTTCTTAAAAACAACCATTACATCTCTATAGCTTGGCCTTCTATTGTCAGAAATGGCATCCTAAAGTTTTCACCCATTGAAACCAATGTAGGCAAGTATAAAGCACTTTTGCTAAAACAGTAAAAGCAAACCTTCAGCAGTCTGACTTTAGATGTTGAGGGTTGAAGGAACTTTGTGTAGAACAGTGCTTAGAATTCTAGTATTTTAAAGGACTTCTGAGAAATTCAGGTTTTCACCTTTTCAGTTAGCGTATTCTGAGCATGTTTGGTAGAAAGGTATATCTGACCATATCTCGACAATAACAGGCATTACATATAACATCTTTTCTGGGAAAGATTCTCTTCGCTAGAGGTCTTAAAAACAGCCATTACATCTCTATTGCTTGGTCTTCTTTTGTTGGAAATGGCATCCTTAGGTTTTCACCCATTGAAACCAATGTAGGCAGGTATAAAGCACTTTTGCTAAAAGAGAAAAGTAAACCTTCAGCAGTCAGACTAAAGATGTGGATAGTTGAAGGAACTGTGTGTACAAGAGTGCTTAGAATTCTAGTATTTCAAAGGACTTCTGAGAAATTCATGTAATCACCTTTTTATCAGAATGCCTATTCTGAGCATGTTTGGTAGAGAAGGTATATATGACCATAACTCTAGAGAAAGAGGCATTACATGTAACATGTTTTCTGGGAAAGATTCTCTTAACTAGAGTTCTTTAAAACATCCATTTAATCTCTATTGCTTGGTCTTCGTTTGTTGCAAATGGCATCCTAAGGATTTTCACCCATTGAAACCAAAGTAGGCAGGTATAAAGCACTTTTGCTAAAACATTAAAAGCAAACCTTCAGCAGTATGAATAACGATGTTGAGAGTGGAAGGAACTGGGTGTACAACAGTGCTTAGAATTCTTGTATTTTAAAGGACTTCTGAGAAATTCAGGTTTCCCCTTTTTTTTCAGTTAGCCTATTCTGAGCATGTTTGGTAGCAAGGTATATCTGACCATATCTCGACAATAACAGGCATTACATATAACGTCTTTTCTGGCAAAGATTCTCTTAGATAGAGGTCTTAAAAACAGCCTTTACAACTCTATTGTTTGGTCTTCTTTTCTTGGAAGTGGCACCCTTAAATTTTCACCCATTGAAACTAAAGTAGGCAGGTATTAAGCACCTTTGTTAAAACAGTAAAAGCAAACCTTCAGCAGTCGGACTAAAGTTGTGGAGAGTTGAAGGAACTTTGTGTACAACAGTCCTTAGAATTCATGTATTTTAAAGGACTTCTGAGAAATTCATGTATTCACCTTTTTTTCAGTTAGCGTATTCTGAGCATGTTTGGTAGAGAAGGTATATCTGACCATAACTCTATAGAAACAGGCATTACATGTAACATCTTTTCTGGGAAAGATTCTCTTAGCTAGAGTTCTTTAAAACAACCATTACATCTCTATTGCTTGGCCTTCTTTTGTCAGAAATGGCATCCTAAGGTTTTCACCCATTGAAACCAATGTAGGTAGGTATAAAGCACTTTTGCTAAAACAGTAAAAGCAAACCTTCAGCAGTCTGACTAAAGATGTTGAGGGTTGAAGGAACTGTGTGTACAACAGTGCTTAGAATTCTTGTATTTTAAAGGACTTCTGAGAAATTCAGGTTTTCACCTTTTTACCAGTCAGCCTATTCTGAGCATGTTTGGTAGAAAGGTATATCTGACCATATCTCGACAATAAGAGGCATTACATATAACATCTTTTCTGGGTAAGATTCTCTTCGCTAGAGTTCTTAAAAACAGCCTTTACATCTCTATTCCATGGTCTCCTTTGTTGGAAATGGCATCCTTAGGTTTTCACCCATTGAAACCAATGTAGGCAGGTATAAAGCACTTTTGCTAAAACAGTAAAAGCAAACCTTCAGCAGTCTGACTAAAGATGTTGAGGGTTAAAGGAACTGTGTGTACAACAGTGCTTAGAATTCTTGTATTTTAAAGGACTTCTGAGAAATTCAGGTTTTAACCTTTTTTTCACGTAGCCTATTCTGAGCATGTTTAGTAGAAAAGTATATTTGACCATATCTCTACAATAACAGGCATTACATGTAACATCTTTTCTGGGAAAGACTCTCTTGAGTAGAGGTCTTAAAAACAGCCTTTTCTTCTCTATTGCTTGGTCTTCGTTTGTTGCAAATGGCATCCTTAGGTTTTCACCCTTTGAAACCAATGTAGGCAGGTATAAAACACTTTTCCTAAAAGAGTAAAAGCAGACCTTCAGCAGTCAGACTAAAATATGGTGAGTTGAAGGAACTGTGTATACAACAGTGCTTAGAATTCTTGTATTTCAAAGGATTTCTGAGAAATTCATATATTCACCTTTTTTTCAGTTAGCCTATTCTGAGCATGTTTGGTAGAAAGGCATATCTGACCATATCTCGACAATAGCAGGCATTACATGTAACTTCTTTTCTGGGAAAGATTCTCTTACCTAGAGGTCTTAAAAACAGCCATTAAATCTCTATTGCTTGGTCTTCTTTTGTTGGAAATGGCATCCTTAGGTTTTCACCCATTGAAACCAAAGTAGGGAGGTATAAAGCACTTTTGCTAAAACAGTAAAAGCAAAACTTCAGCAGTCTGACTAAAGTTGTGGAGAGTTGAAGGAACTTTGTGTACAATAGCGCTTAGAATTCTTGTATTTTAAAGGAATTCTGAGAAATTCAGGTTTTCAACTTTTTTTTCAGTTAGCGTATTCTGAGCTTGGTTGGTAGAGAAGGTATATCTGACCATAACTCTATAGAAACAGGCATTACATGTAACATCTTTTTTGGGAAAGATTCTCTTAGCTAGAGTTCGTACAAACATCCATTACATCTCTATTGCTTGGTCTTCTTTTGTCGGAAATGGCATCCTTAATTTTTCACCCATTGAAACCAATGTAGGCAGGTATAAAGCACTTTTACTAAAACAGGAAAAGGAAACGTTCAGCAGTCTGACTAAAGTTGTGGAGAGGTGAAGGAACTTTGTGTACAACAGTGCTTAGATATCTTGTATTTTAAAGGACTTCTCAGAAATTCAGGTTTTCACCTTTTTTTCAGTTGGCCTATTCTGAGCATGATTGGTAGAAAGTTATATCTCACCATATCTCTACAATAACAGGCATTACATGTAAAATATTTTCTGGGAAAGATTCTCTTAGCTAGAGGTCTTAAAAGCAGCCATTACATCTCTCTTGCTTGGTCTTTTTTTTTTGTAAATGGCATCCTAAGGTTTTTACCCTTTGAAACCAATGAGGGCAGATATAAAGGCCTTTTGCTAAAAAATAAAAGTAAAGCTGCAGCAGTCTGACTAAAGCTGTGGAGGAGAAAGGCAACTATGTGAACAACAGTGCTTTGAATTCAAGTATTTCGCAAGACCTTTGAGAAATTCAGGTTTTTACCTTTTTTCAAATAGACTGTTACAAACATGTTTTGTACAAATATATACCTGAGCATAACTCTCTAGAACCAGGGATTACTCAAAAGTTCTTTTCTGGCACAACTTTCTTTTAGCTAATTTTCCTAAATACAGACTTTACATTTCAAGTGCTTTGGCTTCTTTTGATGGAAATGGCATTATTAATTTTCCCCAAGTGAAACCAATGACGGCAGATATAAAGGCCTTTTGCTACAAATGTAAAAGCAAAGCTTCAGCAGTCTGACTACAGATGTGGAGGGTTAAAAAGCAACTCTGTGTCCCACAGTCCTTTGATTTCAAGTATTTTAAAAGACTTCAGAATAATTCAGGTTTTGACCTTTTTTCAGATATACTGTTACAATCATGTTTCAAAGAAAAGGTATATCTGAGCATAACTCTCTATACGCAGGGATTACTCAAAAGTTCTTTTCAGTCACAGCTTTCTCTTAGCTGGTTGTCTTAAACACAGGCATGACATTTCAAATGACTTGGCTTCTTTTCTTGGTAATGTTCTCATAAATTTTTCTCTCATTGAAATCAGTGAGGGCAGATATAAAGGCCTTTTGCTACAAAAGTAAAAGCAAAGCTTCAGCAGTCTGACTAAAGATGTGGAGGGTTATAGCAACTCTGTGTACCACAGTGCTTTTAATTCAAGTATTTCAAATGATTTCTGAGATATTCATGTTTTTCACTTTTTTCAGATATGCTGTTACAATCATGTTTGGTAGAGAAGGTTTATCTGAGCATAACAGTCTGGGAACAGGGATGACCCGGAAATTCTTTTCTGTCCAACTTTCTCTTAGCTAGTTTTCTTAAACACAGGCATTACATTTCAAATGCTTTGGCTTCTTTTCATGGAAATGGCATCATTAGGCTTTTCCCCCATTGAAACCAATGAGGGCAGCTATAAAGGACTTTTGCTAAAAAATAAAAGCAAAGCTTCAGCAGTCTGACTAAAGATGTGGAGGGTTATAACAACTCTTTATCAAGAATGCTTTGAATTCACGTATTTTAAAAGACTTCCGAAAAATTCAGGTTTTGTCCTTTTTTATAAAAATGGTTACAAGCTTATTTGGTTAAAAAAGGTATATCTGAGCATAACTGTCTAGAAATAGGGATTACCCGGATGTTCTTTTCTTTTTCAGCTTCCTTTTAGCTAGTTGTCTTAAACAAAATCATATACCAGACGCTTTGGCTTCTTTTCCTGGATATGGCATCATTAGGTTTTACCCCATTGAAACCAATGAGGTCAGATATAAAGGTCTTTTAGTAGAAAAGTAAAAGCATAGCTTTTGCAGTCTGACTAAAGATGTCAAGGATTAAAGCAACTCTCTGTACAACAGTGCTTTGAATTCAAGTATTTTAATAGACTTCAGAGAAATTCAGCTTTTGATGTTTCTTCAAATAGAATATTTCAATCATATTTGGTAGAAAAGGTATATCTGAGAATAACTCTCTAGAAACAAGGATTACCCAGAAGTTCTGTTCTGTCACAGCTTTCTCTTAGCTCATTTTCTTAAACCCGGCATTACATTTCAAATGCTTTGGCTTCTTTTGATGGAAGTGGCATTATGAATTTTCCCCAAGTAAAACCATTAATGGCAGATATAAAGGCCTTTGGCTACAAAAGTAAAAGCAAAGCTTCAGCAGTCTGACTAAAGATGTGGAGGGTTATAGCAACTCTGTGTACCACAGTGCATTGAATTCAAGTATTTCAAAACGTCTTTGAGAAATTCGGGTTTTTACATTTTTTCAAATAGACTGTTATAAACATGTTTGGTAGAAATATATATATCTGAGCATAACTCTCTAGAAACAGGGATTACTCAAAAGTTCTTTTCTGGCACAGCTTTCTTTTATCTAATTTTCCTAAATACGGCATTACATTTCAAATACTTTGGCTA